>DWDV01000677.1:0-15538 GCA_018245615.1 Mimoniades ocyalus
ACCGAGCAACGTGGCACGCTCTAGGGGAGGCCTATGTTCAGCAGTGGACAGTTGTGGGCTGATGATGATGATGATGAAACGCTGATAGTTATCCTGCTGTTTTATGAACACATTCGTTCGTTCAATTGATCGCTCATTTAATCATTCGTTCATCTATTTATTTGGTCATTCCTTATTGTTAAAGCTAGGTTACAAAGGACAGACTTAATGACAGATGAGAATATTAATTAATAGCCAAATGTCCGAATACGGAATACCGAGCAGTTGAATATTTCAACTGTTTAATATTATTTAACACGACTCAGTTACGTCTCTAACGATCGTGGTAATGTTTCCGAAGATACAGTGAACAAAAAAGTTATGCGTACATGAACAATGAAATTATGGAATTATGGTGTTAGACACTCGCGTTCAAGCGTGTCAGTCAAATGATATAATTAAGGATGTAAAAAAAACACCAGCAAAAAAATCTCTAGTAAATCGACATGAACAGAAGTGATTTGTAGAAGGTCTACTTTATTATATTTAAGAACTCAATAACAAAGTTTAAACTTTATTATATAGTCACAAAAATATGAGCATATTTAAGGACAAAAAAAGTTGTTTCAAGAAATTCAACTGGTTCATTCACAATGATTTCTCAACTGACCTTAAATGTGACCGAAAATACATACTTTTATTGTTTCATAAAGTACACAACATTTGAATTCATTGCCATCATCAACCTTTTTCTATTACTTTCAGTTTTAGAGAGAGAGAGAGAGAGAGAGAGAGAGAGAAAGAGAGAGAAAAAGAGAGAATAGAGAGAGATATGACTGAAGTGACTGAGACTAAATGACTTGAAATAGGCGGTTTGGTTGACATTATAGGCCATTAGTGAAAGCCATTAGGGTCAACAGCATACTGACAATTAAAAGAAAAAAAGAGCGCATTCTAAGTTTGTCGCTCGAGGGAGTAACACCTCGAGGAGTTACTACTACACAGTTCTAAACTATTTCATTATTTGTCGGGACTACTGTGTCGCAATAAACATACTGCTAATCAACGTGGGTTATCTTTCATTGAAAAGTCTAAATAGACAACCGCCCCTCATCACCCATCCTGGGCCCCAAAACCTCATGACCATGTTAGCAATCAACAACGTGAGTGACGTGGAACATCGGTCAGGTGACTTGTTCTACAACGTCGTAAGTCTATATATGGGAGCGAACGATGGACAGAAGCCATTCTCGTTTGCACCTTCGACGATGCTAGACCTCTTGTTAGGACATATAAAAAAAACCCAAGACCTCTAGCGCGAAAAATTGCAGTCGAAACATCTTAGCACAGCAATACTTTTCAATGAAGCTACGCTCGCTTGAACGAATAATAAAGCTTTAAACCTACGATTACAGAAGAAAAAACAAAAAAAGAAGTCAACATCCCAAACTAATAGAATCTTTCAGAAACCCTCACAATAATTGTATTTGACTGCCAAGCTGGTTGCGCCTGCTAATCGAGAGGACCTCGCTTTGATTTCCAGGTTGGTTAGTATTTTATTCTTCAAACTTAGGAAATCTTGGTGAAATTTCGAATGTCTCAGAGTCGGGTTGTCCGCGGGAATTCCCACTTCGCTTTGAGGTGGAGTACACTCCCACGTTTTACCATTTCCGTCTACTTTACCACTATAGAAATACTACATATAAAAATATATGTATTACTAAACTATAATACAATAATTATACATATGTATGTATTACTAAAAAATATATTACTCAATACAAAAATACAAAGTAAATTAAGTATTTATAAATAGATTCTATCTGACATGATGTAACTCACCTGATTATTTGAGAATTTGAAAACACTGCCAGCTCGAAATCTTTTGCTTCGAGACAGCATAAACATAACATATGCACCAATTTTAATGAACTGAAAAGATATTGATATTAAGTACTAAAGAAGAAATTGAAATTGTTTGTTTAAGTACCTACAAGATCTCTTAACAATCTCTTGATCATTTTCCTTCTGGACCCAATCATCCTTCCTGAGTTAAAAGGGCTAAGGCTTTAGTCTACCATATTGACAAAGTGTCATAAACACTTAAGAAAACACTATGGAAAAATCGCTGTTTTTTCTCATTATTATAGAGTAACATAATTATTCTTAAAATACATATACCTTATTGTGTTTGGAGTCATCTTTCTAGATTTCAACCAATTCGAAGTAGATGACAGAATTATTGACCATAAAGGTAGCACTACTATCGGAAGATGATTTTAAATTTAATGGTAAAAAAAAGAAAACACATGTTATCCAAGTTTCGAAATAAATGTTACCTTCCAAGTGTACGACTCATTCCATTCCTTAACTAGTTTATCGGCCCTCAGATCCTTCCAAGTGATGAACCTGTGGAACGGTTTTCCCGTTTCCCTTGACCAAGTAATGAATGTGCTCCGTTGTGTTGATATACCCATAGCTGTTATTTGAGCCGCTGATAATCTTGCATCTATCAGAAGACATTGGACTAATTAATCAATAGCTGGTATGTGTATAGCAATATTGGCATGAACGCTACTGATGTGACAAAGTTACCATTACTGAGTGCCAATGTCACAAAAATTTTATAATTACAGGTGTGAAACTGTGTCAACCTACGACTGCAGTATCCATTGGACATAATATCTAAAGTAAATCATTGATTAAAATAATGGCAATTTGATGAGGGAGTACTAGAGATAATGTAATGTCCAGTCAACAGTATACACTATGCAAAATATATAAAAAGAGAATAAAATAACTGTTTCATTGTTTAGCTAATTTCGGAAGGTTTATTCAGATCACAAACACCAGGGTACTGTACCATATAACTACGAGTATATCATAATGATAAAGAAAACATTAAATTTTTGTAGGCATCCTCAATTAGCTGTAGCTGCACTGTACGCTAAGTTCGCTCTAATAGAATAAAATTGTTCTTGAACCACAAAAAACAAATGAATAAATTAAAATCTATTGTGTCTGTGTCTTAGCAATAAATAAGACATAAAATGTTTTTTATATCATTCACATGAAGTTCCATACAATTAACCAACAAATTAAAATACAACAATGAAAACAAAAAATATTAAGAAATAAATTAACCTTACTTTGTAAAGATTTTCGTACAACATCCACTATTGACGTCCATAGCTCCTCAGGGTCTATTTCTACGAAACCTAGCTGTGGATAGTGAAGTACTACCTGCAAATAAACATACCAACTGAGAAACTGACATCATAAAGTCACTATCCATCCATCCATTCAGCCATCTATTTATCCATCCATCTATTCATCCATCCATGTATTCTACCATCCATCTATTCATCCATCCATCTATTCAGCCATCCATCTATTCATCCATCCATCTTTTCGACAATCCAGCAGGATAAGTTTAGTTACAAAAAATAGATTGAAGAATATGGTCTATGAACCACCTCATTTCTCATGATAATTTATTATCAATATTAAATTAACAATTGAACTGTGCAAGTGAAACAGACAGTGGATTGTAAATAATGTAGGTAATGACTGGTAGGTGCAAGATAGTTAGATGGTGTCATAAACATTCAAGGAAAACCACGATGTGATTAAATATTTAATACTTTACTGGACCTTGGACTAACGCTACATCTTTCAGCAAGCAACCTTAGATATATAAAAATGTTTTAAATTTATCGACTGCCTCATTGGTTATGTCGGTTGCAGTGCAACTGCCGAATGCAAGGTCCTGGGTTGGATTCTCGGGTAGAGCACTACTAAAATGTTCTAATTTAGATTTTCTAGTAGTGGCTCGGAGTCTGGATATGTGCCCGGTATATGGCAATAAGCTCACCACCTATTCCATAGTGGGTCGTAAACACAACTGGTGAAACGTGGGAGTGTTCTACATTCCTCTGCCTACCTCTTCGGGGATTAAAAGCGTGATGTTAAAAAAAACCAATAACAAAACATTTACAATTAGGTTAACACTTTTTAAAAGCTTTAATTTGAAGCGCGGCTAATGCGAAATGGGCGGAGTTAAAACACGGACCAATTTCCATTCCGACACGACAACACGAGTCCGACGACCGGTGACTCAACGTGTGGATCGGTCGCTGTTCACTCTAATAACATCCTGACACGATGCAAATAAAAATAACGTGCCAGTTGTGATTGGCTTCAAAAACAAACGAACCTTAACAGGCCGTCATGACAAGTGTTGTGTAATTCAAGGCTCCTTCTCCCAATAATGACTGGTAACATTATAATGGCAGCGTAAGAAATAGTTACGTCATTTCACTTCGTAATCATGTTGTTGGTAAATGTGTCAAATCAATGTTTATATTAGTCGATGGAAAGAAATCTTTGTACCCCCTTTTTTTAAATACTCCCCGTTTTAAAATATAATATAAAGGTGTATATGTACATTTAAAATTTGTTGAAAAGAACGCAGAAATCTAAAATTTATCTATGTGTTACAAATACATATATTTAAATTATATAGATACAAAATAATTTATGATTAAACTTAAGCAGTAGCTCGGAGTAGAGGTATGTCGAGGTATGTTCTTTAACAGAAGAATCTCAATAACGGCCAAACTTAAAAATTCAATTAAGTTCGAATTTCGATCACTGTTGGAACACCAGTTTAAAATAATAGATTATACAAGTCTAGCATATATTTAATACATTATACTCGTTCCAAGCACAAGCATAACCTCAGTACACATAAATTAATAATAATAATATCTTGGGACATCCCCACACACGGCCATCTGATCCCAAAGTAAGCATCAACAGAGCTTGTGCTATGGTAACCAGACGGCTGATAAATTACATACATACATATAAATATATACTTCCATAAATATATATTAAAGACTTCCACTTGCTACGATCTTGGCAGATTTCTTTCGCCTGCTCTACATCAATATATAACGACAGTATAATATGTATACGGTGCCATAGCCATCCTTAGCCGCTCATAAAATATGCAAGTAACGAAACTCCGAGTACAATTAGGAAAAAAATATTTCGAAAGAAGATTACACGAAAGATGAAAGACAAGCGCAATAACATAATTTAGCTTTTAATCTCCGGAGTAAGAAAAGTCAACAGACTTTTCCATTTACTCGTAAATTAAAGTCGCGTCCCGGAAACCGTTCGTTTCATTATAGTTGGTGGCGTTTTTAAGGGTTTTAATTGATTCCCGTAATTAAAGGCAAAAAGATTACAAAGAAAACGATAAATAATTATATATGTATATGCGAAAGGAACAGAATCTAGGGTTGTACCGGACCACAAACATCTATAAAAAACTTGTGATTAATTTATTAAGATGTAGTAATAGTTTTAATATTTTGGTGATCATGTAATTTTAAACATTGTAACATAAAAACAAGAAAATAACCCGATGGACACATCATTAATGTCATCTCCGTATTAAGCATTAAAATTGTAGGGTCATCGTAAAGCAAAGTTCAAAAAGTTTTAATAATAATAATAATCAAAAAATGCAAAGCTAACATAATTTCACAACATATTATGAGTGAGTGCAAATACAAAAATATGCAAATATTTAACACCTCATACAGAACAAGCGACAACCATATACCCGCGTACGTAGCGTAAAAATGAAACAGCACAAATCGAATTATCGTGACGAATCGATGTCACGACACGACACGAATATTGTTATACGACGATGTTCAGCGTAATACCGTAATTACGATTAGTCATCGATTCTGCAACACAAACGCATTGTGTCCGATACTCTTGGCGACAGATCGGGCCTCTGGTAATATCGATTGTCGTCGGATGTAATCTGATGGAGTGTTTCAAATAAGCTTGGTCAACGATAATATAAAAGTATAAACAGAAGACTTTTCGTAAAATATATAATTGTACATACATACATGCATACATTATTTGAACTTTATTTAGCTTAAAAAAAGTAGAATCAAGCCTGTAATCCCCGAAGAGGTAGTCAGAGGGGTGTTATACACTGCCACGTTTCACCAGCTTATACTAGGCGTAAAGTTGTAAGACTACACTGTTATTGGTAAAAGGATCTGACGTATTTTTAAATAAATGAAATTCTTCTTGAATTAATGCTTGTCTCGTCGGAGGACTATCACTGCACTCTACTCTTTTCTCCGAACACTTAACCAACCTGTCCGTCTTAACAGCATGCTATTTAACCACATATATTAATCTTAAAAACATATGTATATTTATATAAATGCGTCCGGGGGCGCTACAACAGTTGGCGTGAAGTATTATAATATACAGCTACTAGAAAATCTAAATTAGAAAAATTTTGTAGTTACCCAATCCGGGAATTAAACCCAGGACCTCCCGGTCGGCAGTCGCACTTGCAACCAATACGACCAACAAGGCAGTAGAATATAGAAATAAAAATATCTAGACAAATATCATAGATCACCAATAAATCATACAATATAAAGTTGCGTTTTTACTCCCAACGAAACACGTCATCGCCTAGAAGAACCACTTAGCAGAAGCGCCACTCTTCCACACGAGCCGTACTTACCTTTACGTCCCGTCAGTGCCGTCATATGACGCAAGTATTACATGATGACGTCACTACCGTAAAGGACGGTGGAAAAACAATAATTTTTCTCATAGTAGATGGTATTAGGGTAGCGTTAATGACAGATCCACAAACACATGCGACACTATACAGATCGCGTAGCTTTTCAAAATAACGGTTAAATAAATAAGCAGTTATTAAGTACGAAGAAATGACGCAAAACGTTTTAAATTGTATTCCAAATATTCATATAGTTCGTAGGATTTTTGTATGCGGCATACCTTATCAAGCCAAAATATCTTAGGCAACTTATTGCGCACAACTTTTCCATTGTAATGTCCCTCTTTGTCACAAACGTGGTCGTTCATTTACATGTCGCGCGTGCGTGCACCCGTACGTCCAAATTGTCTACTTCCTCTCGGCGACAAAGTGAAAATTACGAAACATATTCCTATAAAACGATGAACAAGTTGCGTTTCTGTGACGAAACAAAACACAAGCATCGCTTTCATTTACGGGTACCTATACAGTGTTAAAAGATGCAGGCCGCTGACGGAAAGCTCTATACTGTGTTTATTGAATTTGTTTCATATGGTTCGTAATGTTACGCGTTAATAAATCAATCATACGTTATTTTTCTAAGTACATTTCTATACAGCGACATCTATTTACACATTTGATACGTACTACCCTGAATTAACATTTTCTTGTAACATTAGAACGGCGAAAATTATTATTATGTACATCTTCAGGCCGTGCAAATTCAAATTCAATTCAAATTTCAATATACATACACTCAATGAAGGTCATGTTTCAGGACGGGCAGAGAGCACTATGTATCAATAGTCTACGTACAGGCAGGTCGTGTTTTTTCTACATTCATAACTCTCTTCATACATGCATACTTAATGCAGCTATCAAGTAACAAGTGTATAAGCCAAGATTCTCCATTAAGCCAGCCACTTCACGGGTAGGTGAGCGGATGATTGCACAAAGCCATCGAGTTTAGTGCCACTGTTCAACAAAAGCGGTTCTTTAATTTGCATGTCGAGTGGCAGTGCCTTTAGATGCGCAGCTTACCGTCTGAGAGTGACTGAGGTGCCGCAAATCTATTTATCAGAGTTATCATACTATTAAGCGGAATGAACAGCTGTAACTTCTAAAGCATAGGTAGATAAACTTTTAATTCTATTAAACTGTTTACATGTTTAGAATTATCAACATTTTTATTACCTGGAATCATTCAGTATGTTCGAGTCAAACTTATATTCAATATTAACATAAAAAACTAAAACATTTTTTTTCTTTTTAGTTTTTTTATGTTAATATTGAATATAAGTTTGACTTCTATTCAATATTAACATAAAACACTTAGTATGTGCAAGTCAAACTTCTATTCAATATTTACATAAAAAACTATATAGTATAAAAATCTTCAAATTGTAGACAGACAATTTGAAGATTTAATAGTTTCCAAAAATTTGGTCTAATTCATATTATATCGTTTTCTCTCCGAATAATATGTCGAAAATGATGGCAAAATTTAGCTATCGACCAAAACTGTTCTCGACCAGTCGGCGCCAATATGTGAAGCCTGGTTTAGTGGCGCAGGGCGAAAAAACCGTTCGGACGACATCAGAGTGGACGTTATCCGTCTAATCTTCGTGAACTGTCTAGACTTGAGATTCAATTTCTTTCGACGGGAACTGTTATCAATATTATCACATCATTTTCCAGACTAATAAGCTTTAAGACAGATACCATTCAATAGCAGGCAGTGTCAATTTAAGGGTGTAATTTTAAGTCTAATGTACCTCCCCTTCAACTAGGAGATAGAGCGAATGCTTAAAATTTTCTCCATTACTCGTTTTGTACGTTATTAAACGTGCAAACGAAAAAAGTAAACTAAAAAAAAAAGGAACTCTTGTAAGCTACCATGGAAGAGCCAACCGACTTTCGTTTTGGCTTCGAGAAGACATTAGACGAGCATCGTAAAACGTTACAATTTTATGAGGGGCGTTAAGGTTTATAAGATGTTTTTCCACGGCGACAGAGCCACGTAGCAACTCCCGCACTTCGGCTCGCTTGATATTCTTGCGACTGCGCGTTAAATAAACTTCTATTAAAAATTAATATTCGTATGACAAATATTAATTTCCTACATACCTAGAGTGCAATAAAATTGACCCACTAAATACAGTTCATCCAACAGGAAACTTAATTTAAGTGTCCTGTTGGACGTATGTGGTAAATACTACAGTATTTATTCCTTTCTTAAACTCAATTTTCCGTTTGTACAATTACACAATTGTACATATAACGGGTGAAACGTGGGAGTCTACTACACTCCTATGCCTACATCTTCAGGGATTACAGGCGTGACACGGAGAAGAGTGTCCATAATATGACTTTATCAACATTATATTTACGTCGTATTTTATGGTAAGTGGTTTAAGATCGAATAAAAACATAAGAATAAAGTACTCACCGATGAGAAGATCTGGGAAGAACCGGTCACCTGGAAAGATTGAATTGATTAAATTATGCATGGTTTAGTACGCTTATGAAGTAGCTGTGAAAATACTTATCCATTTATCCATAATTTCTTCCCAATCCATCCATGTATAAAATGTATTTAGATGTCTTTATTAATATTTTTTCAGTATTAGCCGTTTCAACATAACCATCCTACCTCAGCGCATTGCTGGACATAGTTCAGGAGTGAGGACCGCGGCTGGGCAAACGTAGTGTAGGACGTCCTCTGGCCAGGTGGCATGAGGATATGCGAAAGGCTGCAGGTAGGAGCTAGATGCGACAAGCCGAGGCTAGCGCGCGATTGCGCTCCCTAGGGGAGGCCTACTAGCCACCTAGTATTAGTAATTTATATGGCGAATTGCATACATATATTATACGCTGATCACAACAATCAAGAGATATAAAGAAAATCAAAGTTTTTGTTTTAATTTCAATAAGCTGTAATTCGGACAAAAATGATTGGATGGCAAAAAAGCAGAAAAATTGTAGGTCCAAGTGTTTTGTTTTCAAATTGGTCATTGAAACTCTTTTATTGTGTACGATTAACGGCGTAAACCTAAGAAAACCGTTTGTTGAAGCAATAGAACTAATGGAGGAAATCGATTACAGTCAAACTATTCCGTTTCTATAAGTAAGATAATATTTATCTTAGTCAATACAATGGAAACTGAAAAATAAGCCACATCACTCTGTGACCCATTTCGCCGGTCGCGTCCCGATTCGAGCCGCCCCCCCTCCACTGCGGAAATTGCGTGATGCGAATCTTTTAACGTTTTTTATGTAACAAAAGTTCAATACTCCTACAGGACTCCTTTATATATTATTCAAAATCATATAAATATCCATAAAATATAAATGCACATAGTGTTATGCAAATAATGTAAATATGTATAAATAACAGATTAATAGTTCTGTAAATATAGAGATATTTGGCAATCAGTGCTCTCTGCCTACCAAGGGCGACTCTAACAAAAGAGACCCAGAATTATGTAAGGAAAAAAGTAGCAGCACACCTGTAGTCCCTGAAGAGGTAGGCAGTGGAGTGTAGTACACTCCCACGTTTCACCAGTTACGTTCACATGCCACTATGAAATTGGTGGTAAGTTTGTTGCCATTACACCTGGCACATATCCAGACCCCCAGCCACAACGAGAAGAACTAAATTAGAAAAATCGGATAGTGTCCAACCCGGGATCTGAACCCAAGACCTCCCGATTGGCAGTCACACTTGCAACCAACACGACCAACAAGGCAGTAAATACTACATAAGGGGGCGTCCATATTACGTGAGGCATTCAAGGGGAGGAGGGGGTAGACTTGAATCTCACCTAATCTCACTTTGGGGAGAGGGGGAGGTCTCGGTAAATATCTCGTAATTTTTTTCCGTTACAAACAGGAAAAGTTACGAGAAAATTGTTTTAAATTAAGTAAAATATGATTCTTTACTAATATATGGCCAAACCGTACTCAAATTATTACACGAGATTTTGCGACTGCCACAAGTTGCACAGCAGCTCGTCATTCGTTTCCGCGCGACTCGAGGAACGTTACAGCGTCCGAGCTAAGTGGCAGCGACACACAGACATGTTCCGGCCTGCTCTGTTTATACTCGTAAATTTTTGTTAGTCGACGACTCCCTCAATGCTATCACTTATTGATACTAGAAACTCACATTTAAAAATATCTCACGTGAGATTGGGAGATGGGGAGGGGATTTAATCAAATCTCACGAAATCTCACCAAAGATAGAGGGGATCAAAAAATGTCAAAAAACGACTCACGTAATTTATGGAAGCCCCCTTAATACAGTCAGTCATTCATAGAGCCTTGCAGTAATTCAATAAGCAACTTATCTAATAAAATTTAAACACCAATGCTTAGCATGCTCTTTTCTGAAAGGCTTTGATTATAACATAAAATTTAATATTTTTGTAATTACTCAAATATATTTACAGGGTTACAACATATGTATAACAATGTCAAAAGAGTGCTATGCCAATGAATGGCTCTTGGCTAATATCCATTCATAATTGTCACTATAACTTGTTAGAGGCTATTAAAGTTGTAAATGACTTCCAAAATATAGTGAGCCCACTTATGTATATCCTTACTACTAATCAACATTGAAATTCAAAGTTAGTGTTAAATCTAACATCTTCACCAGTAATAACAATAGTTAATATAAAAATACTGTTATAATTAGAAATCTTGTGATTGAAAAAGTGATAAAAAACAGTATGGAAAAGATTATTTAGAATAGACAAAACTCACAATAGCCTTAATGTGATCATTCAACAATGTAGGCTGTATGTGTGCTTACTTTACAGGGCCTTATAATATAAAACAATATTCAGTAATATTTTTAGTAGATTTCTTTAATCTATAATGTTCTTACATCATTTTATAACTTTTAAAAGAAATTATTGGTAGAGAAATTATAACACATAAAAATGTTTTTCTCATTTCAATAGTAATAATTATGTTAACAGGGAAAAATTACAGCAATACATGTGTTTTATATTTACACTAGCTATGCCCGGGATTTCACACACCTGGAATTCTAAAATGAAAGTAGCCTAAGTTACTCCTTATTATTACATCAGCTATCTGCCATTGAAAGTCTCATCAAAATCGGTCCAGCTGTTCTAGAGGTTAGCCAGACCAAACAGACAGACAGATAGATGACAATTGTAAACAATGTTATTTTGGGGTATATGTACCGTGTATAACTGTATACATACATACATATGCATTTAGTAAAAAGGTGTTGTTTTAATATTACAAACAGACACTCCAATTTTATTTATTTGTATAGATTATAATGCCCTACTGCTGGGTTTTTCAAATAATTACAAGAAATAAAATAAAATGTCAAAATAAATTTGTCACATTAATCCATTTATTTTGTAGCTTTAATAAGGAAAGTGTACAGCCAGCCATCCTCTACCAAGCCAACCAGAATGCCATGTTTTATCTCAAATGATAGTAAAACCCCGTTTACAAACACATTCAATTAAAACAATGAATCTTAAATCATTGTTTAGTGAAAACATTCCTAAAATATATTCTCTGATTGGTCCCACTATGATATACATATAATAATATATAGACATAAACACTAGAATGTTCAAATTATTTTAAATATGTGGAGAATTCTTGCATAACATTTAATAAACGGGGTTTATAAGTATGGAGGCTTGTCTGTCTCTCTAATTGTTAATACCAAAGTGAAAAATTAAAAATCAGATCTAATATTGAAGAATTTATAGACATTATTGATACAATTCATTTAAAATTATAATCATCTATAAAATATCCCTAATCTCTTTGTCAACTAGATAGTTCTAGAATGATTGATCCCCTTTTCGCGTCCCAACGCCGCGAAACCGGTCAAACATTGACGACATTACTTTTCTATTTAAACTGCATAATGTACATTAAAAGCTGTTGTAATTAAAAAATATTGTATCCTACAAATGTTAAGCATAAAAGTTATGGTCCTATATGCCTACGAGGGAAGCTAATGAGACAAACACCAGAACTTGAACTTGATTAGAATGATATTTGATCAACACCTAAAATTTCAAATTTACGCAACATCATTTACTGCCGAGAGTATATTGAGATAACATACCATTAAAATGTTTGTCCGAACTAATAGCGATATTGCAGTAATTCAATAGAACTCACAAATTACACGATAATAACAACAAACAATTTCTAAATTATTGACACGATTGACACCCAAGTATGTACCATAGACATAGACAGAGTATGACTTTTCTTGAAACTAGGTCACTTTAATGTAAATTAATGCTGGCAATACTAAAATTATTATCATATTCTAGTAAACAAAATGTTATAGTACCCAATGTACAAAAATTTAAAATGACTTTAGATAGCATTAGTACATTAACAGATGGACTTGTTAAAATAAGCAGTGTAAAGTAGTACATTGTTATAATTTACATAAACATTATAAAGCTGAAAGTATTTTATTCGTTTCTTCGCGCTAACTGAATCTACCAGTATTTCAAAAGTTTTTTTTTTACATTGTAGTCATGATGGATTAACGAGAAAAACTATGCTAGGTAAAATAAGATATTATTCGGCCCCATGTGATGTGCTCCAAAATAAAAGGTACTGGCAATATTAAAAAACGTAACGTAACATCACGCCTGTAACCCCGGAAGAGGCAGGCAGAGGAATGTAGAACAATCCCACGCTTCACCAGTTACGTTTAGGACTAGGTCTCACTAAAGAATAGGTGGTGAGGCTATTACCATACACCGAACACATACCCAGACTCCGAGCCACTATTAGACAATCTAAATTAGAATAATATAGTAGTGCCCGATCCGGGAATTTAACCCAGGACCTCCCGATCGGTAGTCGGTAGTCGTATTTGCAACCAACACGACCGACGAGGCAGTCTACTGGCAATATTAATTTCATCAAATTGTCAAGCAAATGTCACTAAGACTTCAAAATTAATATTTAACTACATACAGAACAGACTACCTCGCAGTTTACTTGTAAATATTACGACTGTGGTGAAGCTGTTTACGAAACATAAATCCTTAAAACATACAATACACTGTGATAATTTTACATTAACTGTTTTTAATGGATTTATGTTAGTGATTTGTATGTTCATCGGGCGAAATAGTGAATAATAATTGTGGAAAGTTAAACAATGGCAGAACCCGTCAAGTCATTTGACGTAAAGTCTGGACCTATTTTATCGAACTCAGACATACGTAATGTTGGTGAAGCATCATTAAGAGATCCCACACCGGTATCATTGCCCACTGCTATCAATGCTGGAGCTGTGCCACCTCCGCTGCCGCCGCCCATACCAAAATTTAATAACTATGATAATATGAATGGCTATTCGAATGGTATGCTGGGATCGTACGGTATGGGTGGTTATGGAGGTTATGGAATGGGCGGCTATGGCAATTATGGAATGGGTGGTGGATACGGAATGGGAAGTTACGGAATGGGTGGAATCGGGGGTATGAGTCCCTATGGGGGGTACAATAGATACGGACCCATGTACCCTGGAGATATTGAGAGCAGGTAAGTTTTATATCTTAAATAAATGTGATAAGATTATAACTAGATAAGTTACAAAATTATTGAATATATTGCAATTACATACATTATTTTTGTTAGGGAAAGTAATGTATTATACTTGAAACTTCCTCTATTTGTTTCATGACATACAATACATATAACATGCCTGTGAGAACATGGCTCAGAGGGACACTATGACAGTAATGGTTAATCTGTTATAAATGGTTTATAAACTGTAGACTTGCTGTCTTCATAAATAAGTTGTAAACATGTTATCCAGAAATAATTGACTGTTATGGATAGATTTTTGACTGTATTTTTTCTGTACTGTAACTTACATAGCATTGTAATCATATACATTGTTCAACTTACACCATATCTCTATTATCAGCTGCATATTTGCAGAGATGCTGAAGTTGTAATTTCAAACATTTTTAATTGCTCAACTTTTTACGGAATATGATTTAATTGGTTTTAAAGTAACATTTGAATATTGTTCGATGTGTATCCAGGTATAATGGCCCTTTTAAAATTAAATGCACTACTAAAAATATTCTGGATCCACTGTATAATTGTGTCTGAACTATATTATGAAGTTATCTAACTAATTATAGTAGCAAAAACTCTATAGTTTAATTTTTTACTTTTACCTGTAATGGGTGCACAGTACTGTTAGTATTTGTCCCTGTTTACTAGAAATTGCAGAACTAAAATTGAAAAAGGTTATATGCTTTACATGTTTTCCGCATATGCAACTGTATGATATATGGCCACAATAAAATGAGGATACAAATTCAAGGAAAAACGATAAGCTTATTATGTACCATACTATATACTATTGTAATGTATGATTATGACAATGTATTTACTCAAATGATGTGAGTAATCAACTTGGATTAGAAATTATTAAAAAATTAAGTACATTTAATTATATATTATATAATACTACAGTAGAAACTCGATTAACCGGACTAATGGTTGTCGTAAGGCATTCGGATAATCGAATATCCGGATAATTGAATGTTTGAAGAAAAGCGGGTTTTGGTGCATATGTAGTACATAATGTCATGTTTATTAAAAACAATAAATATATATACACGAAAAACGAATGTTTATTAAGAAATTATTAAGAGATACAGTTTCTTAGATTTTACATACATACGTGTTTGTACTGCAACCTTAATCATTAAATAAAATATTTAGGTACGTATGAAGGTATAATTTGTTTAATACTTATTTGGTAATGTGCATTTCGTAATCATGAAATAGATAAAATAGTACCTAAGTTTAGTTGGATTTAAAATATTTGGTACCTAATTGTCATTTGACGTAAGCTACTTTTTCTCTTTATTGCTGCTATATCACGAATTC
>DWDV01000678.1:0-15532 GCA_018245615.1 Mimoniades ocyalus
GATAAGACTTGTATAAAGCGCATTAATTAAAACAGCAAAAATTCACATCGACACGCACATGCCACCTCCTGCAAGAATAAGCGCGCAAAAAAATTCTCTAGAATGAATCTCTGACTGTCAGAACAATAATATCGGTCATGAATATTCATTAGTGCGATTGATAAATCTTTGTTCCGTTACAAGAATGAATAAAAAGTTTTTCTTGTGCGTTCTTTCAAAACTAGTTGCACATAATAAGAGTCACGGCAACAAACCAGGTAAACTCCCTTATAAAACGTTTGTCAAATAGGCGTTGCTAATTAAGTACATTTTCGAATAGTATAAATTAATTACATTGAGCGTCATCATAGAATAACGACATAATATCTAGACGAGGAACACTCAAAATAAATGGCAAGAGAAAAAATCTTAGTGGTAAAAATATAAAAAAAAAGATTTTCTTACATCTATAACCAAGTGATATAAGTGAAAAAAAATTAAAAAAGTAGACCTTCGAATTGAAGCGATCAACACACGCACACACACACGAGCAAACAAATCGAAATAATTAAATTCAACAACACTTGCACACGAATGAACCGGGTTGTATCGAAGACAACATTTAAGTCGACTTTAATGAGATCAAAACAGAGTATGTTTTTTCTTAGTTTCACAAACCGTACGGTAATCCGTCGGACTCATCATAACATTTTTCTTATATGACATACATCTATCGTTTGATACACAAAGAACAACGAACATATCATTTCCCTTGATTTTTGGATACGTATAATAAAAATTCTTTGTTACTAACAATAATAATAGAGTACAAAAAAATTATTGACCCAAACGAATGTCAGTAAGATGGACATTCCCGCTTGCGTCATTCGCTTAAAAGAAAAAATTTCCAAATACATACGTACAATAATATGAGATTCATGGATAATGGCTTGTTTTACAACGTATATGAATACTGACGATTTCAGGAACTTGGATAAATGATGGCCTCAACAATAAAAGTCTCTTAAAATAAACTTAGGGGGTAGTAGAGCGAATTCCACGTTGACTACACGCCTTACGCGTGCAATTCCACACAGTTTAATTACTTAATTTCTATTGCTATAATTACACGAAGGCGACCCGATCGCAAGTTACGCTACGAACAGGGAGCTCATCGACAGATGTGAAATTATTTAAAAAATGCTGTAAAAATCCATTTATCAACAATATGCCCGGCGGTAGAATTGATCGATAGTGTCGCACGATACGATAAATCGGCACCGGTCGATAGTCCGATGATCAGGCGGTGAAAGTGCGTTTTAAAAAAGCATAAAAATTTAGATCGAATGCAGTTCTCTGCATACTATGCTTTTTAAACTGACAACAGTCTTTTCTTTTCTATGGCCTTTAAACATTGCAAAATACAACATATTGGCACTTTGGCAATATACAAAAACTACTACTATAATATATACAATACAGCCGATAAGAATTTGTGAAGTATGAATATCGGTTAATTTTTTTCTGTTTAAAGATATCCATCGATGAATATCCCTGCATAAAAATTTCCATGTGGCAAAACGGTAGTGGTTAGCTGGTTCAACTGTAACATACTCAATGCACACTACAGTTAGAGCAGGTTCACATATCAAACGCTTAACGCGCGTTTTGCTAACGTGCATTTACAACTACGAGTATTGAACACTGCGCTAGCGCTCGACTGTTGTCAGCGCGCGTCAACACGCGCTGAGATCAGCTGAGAGACGCGCAGAGATCAGTCGAGCCCGTGCTTTTGACGCAGATAGGCGTAATTTTGAGGTTCACTCAATTCATCCAGAAATTGTTCAACGCCTGACATGCGAGCACCGTGTAAACACTACAGACATTTTGCGCACGTTAAGCGCTTATGATGTGATGCTACCCTTAATCATTATTCTAAATTACAACAAACTAAACACTAATATTATACCCACTAACAACTGTCATATGAGTCCGACATTATAATGCATGACTATCCTTTTATTTCTACAAACCGGCTATTTTCAAATTCTCCATTTATTGACTTTGGTGATTTATATCAAACTGCGAATATTCTATATCTTTTTAAGTTCTTATACAAACATACCGCTAATGCGTAGCGATGTGTAGCGATTTCATGGATAATTATTTCTTCTGTACAGTATGTAACCACCTTAGTGATGATAATACATAATTATAATAATATATTATACACAATTCAAATTTTTTTTTATTTTTAAATGTTCATTTTTGGACGTCACCACCCAAGATTCTGTTCACGTTTGTCAATTATTCGCTAATAATAATACCGCTAATAATAACAATACCGCTAATAATAATAATATAGCTAATAATAATGTTAACAGTGTTAACTTAACCGATTTTAACTTAAACTATCTGCTTGCGATCAGGTCGATGTCACCTCACCTTAAAGGTTAGATATCATATTCTCAATATAACTGAATATTTCTTTTACAATAGTAATACAACTATTATTATATTTTCAGTATACTAACTATATATGCAATATCTTTTATATATTGTACATATATTTTTTTTGTGAAGTGCTAACGTAATTCCAATCGGACTGTGAGGACTAGCTGGAACGCTTGGTGTGCGCCTTGTGTGCCTAAATCCTTTTATGCGCAATATAATGCGATAAAGCCTTAAGCTGGCCCCTCATTAAGGAAACTTGCACAATGGCTTTCCGCCTATGAAACATCATAGACGCAACATTACTACGACGTCAACGCCGATATATGTATAATTCTGAGATTGTCTTAAAATAACACTAAAACAACTTTAAGTACGTAGCCTAATACTTTTGGTTATTATCTACTATTCGTCACAGAATCCTTAGCATGCTAATGACATCACTTGATTAACTTAGGCTTTAATATATTGTATTCATGTACTCGTACAGCCCATTTTAAGCCAAGCAGACTTATTCTAGAGGAATGATTTCATTATATTACAATAACTTGGCTTATTTCTAACGTACAATGTATATCTCACGTTACAAAAAATTAAAATAAGAAAAAAGTACCTACTAATAATAGTTAAAAAACAGATCCCTGTTCTAAAATGCGAATCGGTGGCGAAATTGACTAACTTAAAAAAAACATTAAAACTAAATCGAAATAATTAAATACACCCCTGTATATATTGACACTCGTTCTTAGATGCCTTTTAGGAGCTGCAAAAACATTATACTCAATAAATACTAAGACTAATTAAGTACGAAAACAGAAAAATATTTAATACTAATTACCATAAAGCCACCCACATCAGTTATATCGAAGCGACAATCGTTCTGCGCTTCTCATTGTTCTCATTATGTACGGACTAGTTGAATATGGACTTATATTTATATCGAATTCACAGGGCTTATGTAAGTTGCACAGATGAAAAACTTAGGAACGAGCCAGCATTTCGATGGACCTACACGAAATATGCCACTAAACGAAAAACACAATACTGTTATCCTTAACCACCGCTGTATTAAAAATCGAGCCTCTTATGTTATTTGTTATATGAACATTCATTCATTACACTTTTGATATTTTTTTGCGGACTATGTGGAATGCAACAAGTATTTGGTCCTAAACTATGAGAGGCTTAATTTTTAATAGTACTCGAGACTTAACTAGACTTAATACAACACAATTTTAACACTACGTACACAAAACTTTCTTACACTGTCGTCGATGTCTTTGATGACGTGTGAAGGAAATGATCGAATCAAACGCGCGTTTGATGTATTGATGTATAAGCGAATCCCGGACGGTTCAATTGGAGGCCGTTGCAGGCCGTCTACTCTACGTAAGATCTCAATATTTCTCATCCAATCAGAGAAGGGGCGGTGTAGATTGTAATCGCTCATATAATATTCTCTGATGTCCTGCCGTCCATTATTGAACGACCTTCGTATTACTGTACAAAGCTCACACGCGAAGGCCTTCCACGCAAGGCGAATTCGATCCTAGATTTCTCCAAGGACAAACGCAGTGAGGTAATTAAATACAATATTTACCGCTGCTACTGCTACTGGCAGCGGCAACACTGAGCACGGGGGACGTGGGCTTAGTTTTAATGACAAACTGCTCCCTCCTGGGTAGTACGTCAACTGCCTTACTGCAGTTTATAGTCTTTAATGTAAGTTTCGCACGCGTGAAGTTGCGTGTAAAACACATTTCACATGCCTTCGCGTAGACGCTTTAAGCGCTCCTTCTCCATACTGTCAACGGGCGGCTCGCGCTCAAACGACAGTAGCTCCAAAGCTGGAAAATAAACATTCTATACAACTTACCGACCGAAACCGACCACCATGTATAGTGATGAATGTAAGGAAAACACTTCAGTGCTCTATTGTCTACCCAAAATTTAGATTACTCAGATGAGATAGTAAAGTTTAGTATGTACCTAAAAGCGGTGTCAATTATCAGAAACTTCGTATCTCTGACTTACAAACAAGTGAGATGGACTTGATCATATTCAGTGGTTTTTATTTGAACAAAAATTTCGACAACGCCTTGTCAAAAGTTCCATCTAGGCTGTAGTGTTGCTAACTAGGTGACAATGCCGCCATCTGGTGAATAATAACGGTACCGCCACGGATAGCAAAGGACGTGGGAAAAAGATGCGGCCGTCGTTGAAGTGCACATTATTTTACAATTAACATATGTAAACATAGTACATTACCAGTTTCGTTGAGCACATTGGTCTCGTTCAGATACCGCCAGGCGGGCTGGTGTGGGTGCGCGGGCGATGATACGGGTGCACCTTCGCCGGCCAACCGTCTCGCTGCCAACTGCAGGCACACGTGGCGTGCCAGCTGGCTGCACTTCTCGAAATTTACGCGATTGCCTGACAGTCTGCAAGTAACATAATTTTCTTATTACCTTTGTGGTATACAATAATTAGGAATAAGTAATGTTTGTGGACAATAGCCTCACCACCTATTGCATAGTGGGACGTAAACGTAACTGGTGAAATGTGGAAGTTGTCTACATTCCTCTGTTTACCTCTTCGAGTATTACACACGTGATGTTACGTAAATACAATATTAGTCTTTAATTAAAGTACTTATGCCATGATTAACAGTTGTGTGAATAAATGCCAAAATCTGGATAAAAAATTGCGAATTTTACGTAACCCTTACATACTGTAATGCGTTTCCGCCCATAATTTTTTTCTTATATATTGTTATTATTGAGCTGCCCTCATTACTTATCAAAAAAACCTAATAACAAAATCATAGTACACAGGAAAACACACCGTTTTCAAATGAATAAGTGTATTGTGTAACCACAACAACACAAATGTCAAAAACAGATATATGTAATCGGACACATCATTTATTTTACTGACACTAGCAACACTTCGTTTCTTGTGGCTTCGTTTAAATAACCTAATATTACTTTGCCCGATCCGTGGTTCTAATCCGAAGCAGTCGCACGTGCGACCACTAGATCAACGAGGCAGTAATATAATTCTAATAAAAAATATCAACAGTAAACCCACTTTGAAGGTGCCGCCTGGTTGGCGAAGTGTAGATCTCGACACGTGACTGAGAGGAGAGGCACAGCCGTCTCGGTGGGTGCAGCCGCCAATGCTGCACGGTATCTGAAAATGTAGCGCGATATAAATGGTGAACAATTTTAGTAACACGCCATTTTCTTTATCGCGTCACACTTATCCCTATAGCTAGGAGGCGAACACACGCTCATTACCGCAATTACCATGCTGTCACCCTGCTACATACATACATACCCTGCTACATACATCCGTCCTTACATAGGAGGTACTGTCGTCGGTGTATCTGGAGTCGACCGAACGCATAAGACAAACAACTTAATACCAGTGTTTCAATCACCAATAATTTTCTATTTATCCTGCGCCTCGTTTGACTGTACGACTTCTTAATGTAAATATATAAGGGAAACAAATTACCTAAGACTTTCGTATACATAGATAGTTAAGTTTTCTATAATTCCATGACTTTTCGTCACCTATCATTATGTAAAACTCCATGTTTCTATCTAAAACATCTTCATTCAGATTATGTTTCAACTAACGCAAATATGCATATCTACATATATATATATGCATCCTAGAATTTCCGACGATTGAGTAGTAGTATGTCGAATCGAAGGAGTTGAAGCAGGTGTACTGGTTTACCTTAAGATGTTACGAGTTTATCTATCGTTGCAAACATGTAGTTAATATTTCCAAATAAAAGTGTATATGAATGCATCTTGTTCACCTAGCATGATTCGCGCTCGGTTCGATGCACAACTCGAGCTGTCTGAGTTGCTGGCCGCAAACAGAGGAAGTGCGAGCCCACTGAAATGTATGAAACACTATGTTAAAACACTAGTAGTATTTAAGTAACCAATACTGTGATTCTCGTCATTTGATGACAGTATTAATAAAAAAAAACCTTGAAAATTGTCTTTAAAGGTAAGTATTCTAAACACGCACAGGGTTAAACATAGAAGGTGAGTTGTAAGCTAACGCTATGACATAGCAATAATTAAAAATTGCTCTGCAATAATCAATTGTTATCAACAAGCATGGCCGGGTAGAACGGTAGTTTTATACAATATAAGACACTCACGGTTTTCTTCAATCGGGATACGGGGACCATGTTTAGGGAACTGATGATGGACATCATAGAATTGAAATTGCCCAGGTTGAAACATTCCCGGGCAATCATGACCCACTGTTCGATTACTCGCGCACGGTATTTGCTCTTTGATGCCTGCCGACAAAAAAATGTCCATTTTATACAGTCATGCATTGTTACATCACAGTCAAGTGAGGTTAAGGCGCACATTAAGGATCTATTTTACAATACATAAATAATTATTAAACAACACGTAGTGTTAAATAGTCAAGATTAATATTTTTGTAGTACATACATTGTATTAACATACTACATTACTACCCGTTACGGCAGCGCACGCACAGAAAGCATTTCGTAGCGTTTTTATTCAGACCTACTATGTATGTAGCATCATTCCAGATGGCCTATTGCATTACCAATGGATCTCACTACAATATACAAAAGAATTTTTCAAATCCGTCTAGTAGTTTCAGTGATTAATGTGATGAAACAAACAATACACTTTTAGCTTTATTATATTAATATAGATGTATGTAGATGAGCATAGGCGCTTATAGATATATTACATATAAGACAAGCAATATATGTAGCTTGTGTGCCTAATACAAATTCAAAATAAAAAATATTAAATACTTTTCACTAGTTGCAATTTAATGACGAGGAATGAGTGGACAGAGATAAGCCTGATGGTGTGATGTTAGATACCTATTAGAAATGACTGCCTCGTTGGTCGTGGTGGTTGCAAGCGCGATTCCCGATCGAGAGGTTCCCACGTCGGGCACTATTGGATTTTCCTAACTTAAATATTGTACTAGCTGCTCGGAGTCAGGATATCCGTCCGGTGTATGGCAAAAGTATAAAAAATAATAATAATATTTTTTTAGCTATCATATTTGATGCAGATGTGTTAATTTGTGAGACTTGCTCTAAGATGCTGAATTATTTTGTTTCTCAGATATGCAATCGAGTCAGAGAAAATATCGACGTCTACTAGCTTGGTGCACAGTCGGTTGAATAAGCGCTAATTCGGGGGATGTTCGTTCTGCATCTAGGGATGTCGAAGGGTTTGCTGATAGCATAGCGCGGATATCAAGACGGGACACAGAAACTTATTTCGTTGAGGAGTTCGCTGGCGTCTAAAGTCCCGGATACAAGTTTTTTTTTAAATATAATGTCGACGAGCAACCGACGGTTGTACAGTGAGTCGAGCTTAAAGAACTCAAGCCTTTGATCGTACGTGGCTCTGTGCGAAATCCCCGAAGAGTGATATGCCAAGTGCTTCGTGAAGGAGCGTTGAATAGTCTCAATGCGCTGTGAAGTGAATATAACTGGTGAAGCATGGGAGATTTCTACACTCCTCTGCCTACCTCTTCGGGGATTATAGGTACGAAATTAAGTGTATATTAGAAATTAATACAAATATTTTATCGTAACCTATCGTTACCTTAAGTATATCAGTAGCGACCAAGTAGCTTAGTCTGTTGAACCAGTCGGCGTACGCCTCCAAGTTGCGTGTAGTCTTCTCTCCGTGGTGGAGACTGATGGTACTCTTCGGGCCCGGTTTACCCGATGTTGTGGGCTTCGCTTGAAGAGTGATTTTCACTGGCGGCGGAATTTTCGGGGGAGGTCCTTTGACCGGCGGTGGAACTGGTGCAAAAGTCTGTACAAACTCCTCCGGGCCGATAAAGGACAGTCGGTGCAGCTCCACTATGGTCAGCTGATTGGCCATTTCGGCGGGTGTCAGTCCAAGTGTGATGATATCGCCCTGAAATTGAATCATTTCAGTCATAGATATGTAACATAGAAGCACGTCAGGACTGACAGACTGCACGAACACTACACTAATGTAAGAGAAAACCTGGGCGATAGTATATTAATGCACAATAACTGCACTTATTTAGTAATATTTGCCAACGTACAATTTAGAATAAGATCAAAGTTTCCACTCGTAAGAATATGGAAAAATATATCTCGCTTAAAATGTCTTCTAATCACATGATGGCCATCAAAATGTAGTTTAAGTTACAGTTCCCTCTTGATTTGTACAAACCGAATCGCCATTAATTGATATCGGCAGGAGATCAATACCAATTTAGATTCTTGTTTTTTCCGAATACAGTTTTTGATGACAGTTAAAGCTTATGATTACCGGCGACAGTGCATCTACTGAAGCCACGGTTTTGACTTCTTTGAATGTGGCTTCATACTGCTCGAGCGCTGTGAGCTTGTCCAGCAGTTTCTCCAACATTGACGACACCTGCTGTCTCAGTGAATCCATGTGTTCCGATGCGCATCTAAAATAAAAAATTTACTAAAATTTCGCTGTTTTGATGGTAATTGATAGTTGGTAGATTGGCTGAGATCTGCTGAGGATCGAGTGTTGTGAGAGGCCTAATGTATTCAGTGGAAAAATTGAAAGCATATTTATAGATTATAATGGTGATGAGGGCATTTAGAACGGCGAGACATACGAACAGCTTGCAGTATTACAAAATGACATTGAAAAGCTTTAATGACTTCTATAAAATATTGAAATGCTTAGTATGTTAGCAGCGTAGCGCGAATCTCTTTACGCGTAGTTCTGTTGCACACAAAACGTACAACGTGTTATAGTGTTAAGTTCAGCGCCACGACGTTGGCACAATGGAAAAGTTAAGACATCAGCTTGGTTGGTGTAGACCTCATTTAAATAACGTCCGCCAAATTTAAAAGAAACAGGCATGTAATTTATTAATACTGTAGTACAAAGCATATTATGACTCATTTTGTTTCAATGTGCTACAATGCTTTAGGACAAATTGTATACCCATAACAAATTATGCCAACGAATTATATTATTACCACAACATACTTTGCATAACACTCATATCATTCACACAAAAAGAACTTATTGCTATAACATATTACCTTGCAGCTAATAAAAGTTCAATAAAAAAATTAAAATAGTTAAGTAAAATAAAATATAACATAAAAAAATTAAATTAAAAATCGAACATTATCATCGTACATACAATACATAATAATCAACAATATAAGAATGTAACATGCCTCTGTGTGATGCTGCGAACTAAAGCCATAACGCGGTCGTCCCGAAAGTCGTATGGAAAGCGCTCCATCCACATGCTGAGTATGAGCACGAGGATGCCCATGTCCGCCACCTCGCGCTCCGGCGAAGCGTGGACCTCTGTGCCGGCGGGTATCTGCGCCAAAAGAAATATTATCAACACAGACAAAACCTACTTCTATAATAGGGCAAGATATCGAGGAAAACCGTGTGACACACGGCTATTTCAATCAATACATAGATTTGTTTACATTTTTTTATTTTGTACAACTACCACTTGGGTACTGTCTCGCCTGATGAAACGCGATGAAGTGGTCGATGGAGTAACTTTCTTGCCTAGTAAATTATCAATAACATTATTTTTGGAAAGTGAAAGTTTATATAGTTTCAGCTTTATTGAACATTTTTAAAATTGTTTAATCAAGTAGGGATAGATGGTTGCTTGTTATATCAATACTAGTTCATGTATAGTGAAAAACTTCGAACTGCCATTAGCTGATGCAACGTGATGCGGCCGAGGACGAGGCGAGTCGTAGCAGCCTTAGATGAACAGTGTCAATATAATATGCTATGACAACTTACGAGTTTGTCGATGTATTTGGCATGTTTCTTGCATAGCTTCAAGAGTAGTTCGTGAGGTTTGATATAGAGTCTCGAGCACAGAAGGAATGTGAATGTGTAGGACAGACTGGTGCCCGGACGCAATAGCTCCACGAGACCGTCGATAGAGCCGGACACCACTTGCCCTTCATTGTACTCGACGTCAGGCGGCTCCGGCAGCAGCTGTGCGGCTAGTGTTCTCGCGGACGGAGTGATCACGGCTGGTAACTGTTATAATTTAAATATTACTATCAATATTTTTATATCTTCACGCCAGGTCCATTACGGAGTGAACGGCGTGACCAAATTAATAAATTTAAGAGTAAGTGCAAATGGCATGTCCATTTAGAAAATCTATTTATCATCGTCATCAATCATCTTCAAATTTTTTATCGTTCCACCGCTGCAGGCTGGTTTAGGTTATTGGTTCTCTTCATTTCTATACATATATACAGCATGAAGTTTAAATTCTATTGCCGCGTAGGCTTCGGGCACAAATTGTGAACTTATGAAGGTGTGCAGGTTTCTTTACGTTTTCTTCACCGATACAATAAAATCACGGAATTGTAGGGTTTTTGAAACGGCTAACCGTTTTTATAGGGACGGGTTTTAGTCTAAAAGATTTCTAAAAGTAGATTGTTACGTTAAGTTAAGTGAATGAGAATGATATAAAAAATGATGTCAATAAAAATAGTTTACAAATACTTTTTTTTTATTTACACAGTCATGTCGCTTTCTTTCGATGAATTAAAGAATTTTTGAATTATAATTTGTAATTACAATTGAAAATGTGCACATCTTGATAAAATACACTATTGAAAGTGACGTCAAAGAGAAAATATAAACGAACAAGTCACCACAATCGCGGAAGATTAATCATAAAGGCTTCACGCCTTCTGAACATAGGTAGTAGGTATATATAAAATATATTCACGTTATAGCGTGATGTATACCTGTTGTGCATTACTGTGGGTGGGCACAAAGTTGATTCCACCGTTCATTACAAAGTGCTGGCATGCGGGGTCGGATCTGTAGTTGGCTGTCGCGCGTACAATTGAAAAATAATCGTCCTGCTGAAAAACAAACAGACTCACGGATAAGCAACGCAAAGAGTCGACGGCCAAACTGCAGGACAGTGTTGAATGCAAAAAGACGTTTTGTTTCTTTGTTTTTCTTTTCTATTTATGGAAAGTAAATAAAAGCATGGTACTGTGAGAACGCGTCATACTGGCGCTGCGCTGCTTGAGATGCATACAAAAATATGTCATTCAGTTCGACCAAATTTTCGCATAGCCCTAGTATGAAGAATATGAAGTAGTATGAAGAGAATGAAGCATATAGAAGCACGTCAGATCTGTGAGGTTAGAGATGCCCGGCACCCAGTTCTCTCTGCCCAATCAGTAAGGGGCCACGGTGTACTGATGTGATCATAATATTATTTTCAACTATTAGTTAACATGATATATAACATTTCTGTTATCGGTATACGGTATTATTAGAAACCAATTTCTTAAATGCAACCATTCAGTGTAGCAAGAAGTGAATGTCAAGTGCTCTTAGTGCTAACATAACTCCTATAGAACACTAGACACCGGCTCAGGACTTTAAGAAACATTTTAAAATATAGATAATTATTATTAAAAAGCAACTCAAAAACTTACTATTATATTATAACACTAGCTTGAAATTACATAATACTTTCTTTTAATTAAATATTAATGACGGTAAGATCATTAATATATGTATAATTATTAAGCTTGAGCAGTTACAATATTAATTACTCAAGCTTAGACATTTTCTATTTGACAACAAATAAATTAAAATATAGTATTAAAACACTGCACAGATCTACCTACGAGTAAATTCACATTATCTATTAAGACAATATTAAACCATACATAGAATTACATACGAACAAATAGATATAAACAAACATCACAACTCATCATCATATATACAGATTGCGCATTCACTCTCCAACACGCACCCTCGCTCATGCGCCCTCGTACACATACTCTCACGCATGTTGTCACACACACACAGGCATACGCACACGCACATTCTATTTTTTTAATTAGGTACAAATATTATAAATGTTAATTATTTTTTTATATTATTAGCGTAATCCGTTTTGGCCTTATCATTTTAATTAAATTTAAGGCAACTAATATTTACATACGCTGTTGCATTACCAAATAAATAAATAAATATTAAACTGTTGAACGGTTAAGTACAGCTCTTGGTTACCGCTTGGCATATTAAATAATAAAATTAAGGATTATTGGGATAGACGGTTTTATGAATGTTAAGAGTTTAAGAAACGTGTTTAAACTCTGATGGTGTGGGTAGATTGAAGGAGACACCAGATAATTTTCAATAGTAATTGGACCCATCAACATCGTCTGAATTAGTACAGCTAGTATAGACCATAGGTAGATAGTGCAGTATTTCCATTGTTTAATCATGAGAATGAGAATTATTAGACGCTTGTTTAATAATGTAGTTGGAAATAAACGTTCTTCATAACACACGTTAGTTTTGTTGACTGCAAATATCACCAAGAGGAAATTGTTAAGCCAACTTTTATTTTCTTTCTCTCGCAACAAAACGTTTGTCGACATAGTCATAACACGTGTTCCTTGGCACGAATCCAGGGCGTGTTAGGGAGAAAACACAAAGGAAGAGATCCACGATGTTTTGCTATCCAAATTACGTAGGGTGAAATTGTTTCATTAGAAATAATTAAAATTCATGTATTGTCGTAAATTACGTTCACATTATTATCTTCACATGAATTTTCTTCACATAAATTCATGACAATAACTAGATCAATAGGTAAATTAAGATTTGGCAACAGGATGCAAGGCGTCTCTTACGATCGGAAAGCACAGTCGTTACACTATGTTACACAGACGATTAAAACTGATTTGTGACGACATTGATTTAATAAAATTAGATTTCTTAAACTATGGGGCGGACAAAATATAAGAAATTTGAGTATAAAGCTATCCAATATTATTGCAAAACTACCCACTGATTCGTTGTGGTTGTGGAGATATTTGGAGATTTCGGACTGATTTGGAACGTGATTAATATTTCTGTGTGTTTCAAATATCTTGATAAACATTATAGGAGTATACCGCACACAATTTCTTTTTCGTGAGAATTATAAGGTTTGCAGGTTTACTATGTAGTGACACGTATTTGAATGACATACCTAGCGTCATAATTTAATGTCGTTATTTTTATACATGTGAATAAAAATATAATATCGTCAGTAGTTAAACTTGTTATGTACCTATATTTATTAACGTACTCGTAATTGAAAGCTTCATGCTAAATGCATCAAAGCTGGCAATATGCGGACCCGTTGTGCATTTTGCATGTTAATGTTTGCCGTCGTGGAAAAATTACGCGCCACAGCAACCGTTCTATATGCAAATGGACAGTAAAAGGCCCACCGGCTAATGGTTTTACTTTTGTTATATGAAAAGTCCGACCACTCTTTTCGTACGTAGCTTCTTTGACGTGTCATCCGAAATAATTATTAGCTGAGTCACTTTATTTTATTATTACAAGCGTAAGAGTATAAATTACTAATATGTATTATTGAAATGCATAGATTTATAACATTACTGCTATAATAATATAACATCAGTTGGCAACCATATGTAAGCCTCGTACTACCTTGGTGTTCCAATGTCGATTATTCGAAATATAAGAATTATTACTGGCCAACCCGTTTAGTGTTTGTTGTACCTCCATAATGGTTTGACGGAACTCATCCAAGAAAGACACCCGAATTAAATTACTTCGGGTAACCTTAGGTTTAGGTTTAAAGATCTTTATTTCTCATACAACATCAGTCATTTACATGAGAACCATATTACACATAAGAAATAAATATAAATATCTCGTACAGGCAGTTAAAAAATAAAATAAGAGAAGAAAAAAAAAATATATCTTATAACGTTCGAAAATAAAATCTATGACTAATTTGATACAAAGCTCACTATATCGATCTATCCCGCAGAGGGTACCGAGGTCGATTCCATGTCGGGCATAATATTACATTCAAATGTTAAATATTGTTAGCTTGTCTCAGTATTTGTGTATTTGGCTTCTCATGTACGCCTAAAAGATAAGAATTCGTAGTGTAAGCCTATGAATATAGTGTTTATGAAGCGGTTTTATGAGTATGATAGGTTATTTAACTTCTACAATATTGAAGAGAGATGTATGAAGAGTTTGTATATAAATTTTATGTGAGAGTATATGTATACATGCGCAATTTAAATGCATGGTATCATAGTGTGGGGACATGAATGGGATTGAAATGTGGACACATGAATGAGATTGATGTGTGAACACATGATTAGGATGTATTTAGAAATGAGTAAGTTCACGCATTTGATGCCCCAAGAGGTAGACAAAGATGTAATACTCTCACACGTTTCACTAGTTATGTTTACGTCCCAATATGGCATAACGGGTGAGCTTTCTGCTATACACCGGACACAAATCCAGACTCAAAGGCACTATTAGAAATTCTAGAAATATCGAATAGTACCCGGAGCCGGTATTCGATCCCAGGACCGAGAATTGCAGGCGTGATATGACGTTTACGTCCAACATGGTAATAAGTATCTAAAAATAACACTCCACAAATAGTGTTGAGGCATGGCTCGCTATAGAACATGTCCGTGTAAAGTTCGAATACCGGTAGCGGGACGATCGATCGTCTCCGCCGCGCTGTTCTCGTGAATATTTGAGTGGTAATTTTTTTACAGGATTCATGAGTTCAACTTGAATCTCTTTTAAAATTGCAACACTTTATTCGGCGGGGATGTTGATTCAATGTTTAAATATTAAATATAGAATATTACTCGTTTTTGCTATTAAAAGGCAAGGACGATTTTTGAATTTGATACACAATATACATTATGAGCTTGAATACTTGTCTAATACGATTCTATGTACTATGCTATTCAAGTATCTCTGTACAATATGTACTGGTTATACGAATCTTATTCAAAGATGAATGTCAATTGTATATTTTATGTAACAGATTTATTTATAAGTATATTGATAGCAATTGAAATAAAACGTAAAAAAAATGAGAGTAAAAATGAAACATTAGTGTTCCTATAGTTAAAAGTACTATATATTATGTTATGTTAAAGTACTATATATTATATTGACTGCCTCGTTGGTCGTGTTTGTTGCAAGTGCGACTGCCGATC
>DWDV01000679.1:0-15526 GCA_018245615.1 Mimoniades ocyalus
AGACCCAATTTTGTTCTGGAAAGACCTGGCTCAAATAACCTGCACGGAGCTCTTGGTATTCTCGCGGGAACATTATAGTTCAATCTGCTTAATAGTGATTCACAATCGATACATCCATGAATTAGCTTATGGAGAAATTTTAAATCTAGATATGCTCGACGATCAGCAAGTTTTACAAGCTTGAAGTATTCGGTTCTATCTGCGTATGATTTAAGATTTTTTGGCGCATTATATCTATATGCTAGGCTACGAACAAAATGTTTTTGGGTCAGTTCAATTCTATCGCTATAGACTTTATAGTTCGGACTCCAAACATTGCTGCAATATTCCAACTTACTCCTAACGTAAGTATTGTACAGATGAATTATCGAAGCTGGTTTTTTAAAGCCTCTTGTGCATCTAAGAATAAAGCCTAATGCTTTATTTGCATCCGTTACGATTTTATCTATGTGGTCATGAAAACTTAGCTTGCTGTCCATTAATACTCCCAGGTCTCGAATTGGACTAACATGATTAAGTTGGTTACTGCCAATAGAATAATTCGTTTGCAATTTATAACGTTTTCTTGTAAATTGTATATACTGACATTTAGAAATATTCAGGTACATTTTATTATTTTTGCACCACTTATAAATCGAGTCCATGTCCTCTTGAAGTAGTTTTGCGTCATGTGTACTAATTATATGTTTAAATAATTTAAGATCATCCGCGAAGAGATATATTTTACTATGTTTTATAATATGCGTAATGTCATTAATAAACACATTAAAAAATAAAGGCCCGAGTGTAGAACCCTGGGGGATACCAGATGTTGCAGAAAAATAATTCGATTGCTTGCCCAAAACTGCCACTCTTGACACGCGATTTCTAAGATAAGATGTACACCATTCTAGCATTTTATTGGATATTCCAAATGCGAGTAATTTGTCAATGAGGATATTATGGTTGACTTTGTCGAAGGCTTTAGAAAAGTCAGTATATATTACATCTACCTGAATATTATGATCAAGCGCTTCCCTTAAGTCAGATGAAAAAAGTATCAAGTTTGTATTAGTTGACCTTCTAGAAATGAAACCATGCTGGTCAACAGTGATATTTTTATGTATATGACCGTATAGGATTGGATATACTAAAGACTCGAATAGTTTTGATAAAGCGGATAAAATAGATATTGGTCGATAATTTGATATTAACTCTTTTTTTCCAGATTTGTATAACGGTATCACCCTGGCTTCTTTCCATTTTTCTGGGAATTCACCGGTTTGAAGAGAGAGGTTAAACAAAGTAGTAATTGGTGAAGCCAATATATCAGCACAGTGCTTAAGGAGTAGTGGGTGTATATTATCAGGTCCCATCCCTTTACTGCAGTCTAAGTTCTTTAGCTTTTTCTTCACTTCTTCTGATTTGAACTGAATACAATTTATTATGTCGTTGTTGTATTCAAATCCCGATGGAATGACACAAGCATTACTATTTCCATCTTCATTTTCTTCTTCATATACTGAGGAGAAATGACTCGCAAACATGTTAGAAATATCTTGTATATCTGACGCCTCCTTATTATTTAAGATCATAGTGGCTGGGAATGAAGAGCAGTTACGTCTAAGGCTTTTTATGTATGTCCAAAATACTTTTGTATTTCTAAAAAGACTATTCTCTATACCATCAATGTACTTATTATAGCACTCTTTGATAAGTATATTGCAATCATCTCTTAAATAATTAAATTCGATTTCATCTAATGGATTCTTATATTTTTTATATTTTTTGTGATATTTGTTTTTCTGTTTAAGTAAATGAAGTAAATGATGTGAAAACCAGATAGGGTACGAATTATTTTTAGGTACAGTCATAGGTATATATAATTTAATTACGTTGTGTAAAATATCGTAAAATCTTGACACCATGTCATTGACATTTCTGTAAGAACTTAATTCTTTTTCCCAGGATACTGAAGTAAGATATTTTCGTATAGACTCATAATCGCCCTTGTAGAAATTTGGACGAGAAGAAACCACATTCTTTTTACTTGCATAGATTATTTTCATTGTAATCTCTAATGCTGGATGATACATATCTATATTTCTTACAGGATACATGCATTCAGAAACATGTAAAACATCATCATCACAAAGAACTAAATCAAGTATTTTATTCTGAATGTTTGTCACACAATTGTATTGTTTCATACCGTTTAGTGTAATGAAATCTATAAAGCTACATAAAAGTTCTTGATTACCATAACCAGAAGGCGTTGCATAGTTATCACAGTCATTATCAGCGTTAGCTGTCCACGTTATACTACTCATATTGAAGTCCCCAACGATCACAGTATAATTGAAGTCATCGCGTGATTCTAGATTGGAACTTACTTTGTCCGTAAAAGTTTTTAATGTTTTATCCGTTATAGGTGGTGGTAGGTACACAGCACATAATCTTGTGCTTGTAGAAGTCTGGTCCAATGCATCAACTGATACCCACAAATCTTCACAGTCGCTTTCCCATTCCTGGATTCTCCTTGATACCAGCCGTTTCGACACCGCTATCAAAACACCTCCTCCCCTTACACCTTTAGAAATCGATGATGTTTCACGATCCCGCCTATATACTTCATATCCACTCTCGAAAATTTCGGAATCAAAACATCCCCCGTTTAGCCATGTTTCTGTAAATATATAGATATCATAATCATTATTAATTATTTGTTGACGTACCGCTATTAAGTTAGAATTGAGACCCCTTACGTTTTGATAATAAATTTTTAAGTAATCTGACATTAGGAATTGTTTTAACTTTAACAATTGAGGCTTTAAAACTAAAGAGAAAGTGTATAAAATAGAGAAAGTGTATAAAATAAGTATAAATACAAGTCAATATTAATTAAGTTGCGACAGTTCTTCAACACTTTTAATCAGTTTATAATCGGACGTTTCTGTCTTACGCATATACACTTTTCCACCCTTAATCCAGACGAATTTGTAGCTCAACTCTTTAGCTTTGATACGAGCGGCTGCATGGACAGCCTTCTGCACCGGCGAGAGGTGTTCGACGATATAAACTGGTTTTTTTTCCCCGCTTATCCCAAGATGCGTTGTGTTAAGCTTTTCGGATACACTATTGGCTTTTTTATTAAATCTAATAGTGGCGGCTAAAAATTCATCTCTGACTCTGGGTGAGCTAAATTTTATAATGACTGGTCTCGGGCGTTTGCTATCCCGATTTACTTTAGCTACTCTAGTGCATATATGAATATCTCTCTCATTTAATTTAAAATTTATGGCGGAAGCTGCTTGTTTTGCAATCGAGATAAGATTTTCAGATCTATGTTCTGGAATATTTTGTATTTCCAAATTATTGGCTCGAGAGTGCTGTTCTGCGCGGGCTAATCTGGAGTTAAGGTCTGCAAGTGAAGATCGCAAGGACAAAAGGTGATAAGAAATAAAGAAATATACATAGCATTAACAACGTAGTGTACAGAATTATTAGATTACCTCGTTGCTGGAGCGATCAGAGGCTCCCGAAATTATTGTTATTGATATTTTTTTATAAACATCTTACATGATAACACAGATATGACTACTTACGTACGTCAATTAATCGATACAAATTTTATAGAATAGGTACCAATAAAACTACCCGCATGTCTGGTATGTTTGCACATATTAACTGTGAGGCATAACAAATTAATAGGTTATTTTTAGAACAAGAGTTTTGCGCCCATATCCGTTACAAAAGCTCTATTTGCCCGCAAAAGAAATCTTTAGGTCGAGTAAAGAGATCAATATTTTACAAAAGAGCGTACCATCACGCTTGTAATCCCCGAAGACATGGACAGAGGAATGTAGTAGGTACACTCTCACGTTTAACCAATTACATATAGGTACGTCCCACCATGGAATAGGCGATCAGTCTATTACCATACACCGGGCACATATCCAGACTCCAAGCCACTTCAACAAATCTAATTTAGAAAAGTACAACAGTGCCCGACCCGGGATTTGAACCCAGGACCTCCCGGTCTGCAGTCGCGCTTGCAACCAACACGACCAACGAGGCAGTCAATATTTTACAAAAGAATTTAAGAAATATGAAATTATCATATATTTTTTTTTATCAATTATATCCTTATCCTTACATCCATCATATATTTTTTTACTTACTTACATCGAACGACGCGGGATGGGCACTAACTAGTTATGATAGAAATCAATCCCTAATCACAGTGGTTTGCAATAATAACCGTCATATCGGTGTAATTACTATTGATTCTATGATAATAAATATCAAATGAAGGATTTATTATATACCAACACGAAAACAACGGAGCTCTGTTGGGTGTTAGAAGCATGGCTCAAAAGAAGTTCGTAGCGGCTGTCTTGGCGGTGTTGCTAACAGCTTCTGAAGCTAGTTCCGTCGCCAAGCAACTTTCTGAGTGAGTTAAATGTCAACCACATCTCCCTCTACTCATTTAATGCCTTCACATGCTTTGGAAACGTAATAAGTTTTAAGCTAATAAATCTGACGTGAATCTGAAGGCTATGTGATGACGAATTAATAAACATTTCTAACATTTTCTAATTTCAAACTGTATTCATTGTACATTATATCAGAAACACACAATTATATATCAATTTCACGTTACATTTATATGATAATGTAATTGTGAAGTAGTTGTTCAGAATTCGACCTCCCACTCTGAAAGTCCTGGGACGCGCCTTTTTACAACATTTTACATTTTATTATTAAAGATTATTTTGTTGATTGGCTCGGTGGTCGAGTTGGTTCCAAGCGCGACTGCCAATCAGGAGGTCCTGGGTTCAAATCCCGGGTCAGGTACCATTGTATTTTTCTAATTTAGATTTGCTAATAGGGGCTCGGAGTCTGGATTTGTGCCCGGTGCATGGCAATAGGCTCACCACCTATTCCATAGTGGGACGTAAACGTAACAGGTGAAATGTGGGAGTGTTCTACATTCCTCTGCCTACCTCTTCGGGGTTGACAGGCGTGATGTTACGTTATGTTTGCGAAATATAATATAATGTACTAGTTGTCACGGGGAACGATGTTCTGTCCTAGAAATTATTTTTAGGGAATAATTTGATTATTAAATAATAAATAAAAATCTATTGTGTGTTTGAATGCTTTAAATGTTTGAAAAACTTATTTGGATATTTTTCAATCAAAATCATTTGGATATTTTTCATACAAAAATAAAATCGCCATAAATATGGAAGGTCGGATAGGAAGGAATTTGGAGTCGTATGTATTTTCTGACGCATTTTTTTTCTGGGTAACGCCACCCTTGTCACTTTAGGGTATAAAAATACATAGTATACGACCTATTCTCAGACCTACCCAATATTCTCAAGAATTTCATAAAAATCGGTCAAGCCGTTTCGGAGAAGTTCGACCACTAATACTGTGACACGAGATTTTTATATATTACATTATTTTATTCTATTTTACTTTTCATTACTTTGATGCAAACAAATCAGAGTAATACTTGATTCCTTAAATTATTACTTTGATTTGTAAGTTATTTATAAATAAAATGTCCAGAAAAAACATTGTTTAAATGTAATATAGATTTATTTTTTTATTAACAAAAAACTAAATTTCACTAATTTTATTTCCGTCCATTGGACGAGTCACGGTTGAGGTATATATGTGTAAGTATATATCCTATTGCTCGATTGCAGGCGTGATATTACGTTTTTTTTTTATTGTTTACAGTGCAAAATGGGTGGCAGGCATAACGGCCAATGTCAACGAATATGTCGACAATACAGTTGAAATGATTGTGCCATTTATGAAAGAGAATGGTCTCGACCCTATGCCATTGCCAGATGTCGAAGAAGGGTTCGCAGTTGTAAGTATATCAGAGCTTGACATCCGTGGATATTAACGCATACTATTAATATCCAAACATCGATGAATCATGAGCGGTTTCGTAATCCAGAGGACGAATATTTACATCAATGAGTATCTCCTAATTTATTAACTGCTAGGAACCTTCTTAACAACACTCATATGTATAAGTACTGGAATATTATCGCTCCCTTATGTTTATTGGAAAAAATATAACATGTTGTTTAATTTAATATATTTTCAGAGACCAGTGCTGATAACTTACAGTGCCCGTCTCAGGATCCACGACGGGTATATGACTGGCTTGGTGAACGTGGGCCGCTCTGGCGACCAGAAAGTCAACTATTTTGCAAAAATGTTGCGCGTGCGGATACAGCTGCAATTCAACAACCTTGAGGTAAAATTATTAATATCACTTGTACAGCGAAGGGAAACATCGTAAGGAAACATATGCTAAAGTTCTCCGTCAAGTTCTGTAAGGCGTCCACATTGGCCAGCGTAATAGCCTATGGCCTTAATCCTTAGTACTCTATGCGGAGACCCGTATCCAGTGGTGGAACCATAAAAGAGGTCATGATGATTATAAGCGTTATTATTACTAAAAAAAAATATCAGCACCTTCATCATCATTCGAGATTTACTCCCTACTGTTTTATACTCCCTGACTATCCCATAAGAGTAGTATAATTGCCTTGAATATTAATCGTTTTCAAATTGTAATTACAATGACTTCGTTTTATATATTGAATCATTACTATAACTTCTTAAATTGGATTTAATATCTTATCTGTTATAAAATGTTGAAAATATTAATCATGATCCTATCTTTCCTAACACATGCGACTAACGCAATCAGAATCTTTGATTAATGTTTTTGTGGAACGCCGCTTCGATAAATTATATTTAAATAATTAAAAACTGGCCATATTTAAATTATTTTTTTACTAACTTTGATTCATATCGTTAACTTTCCATTATTGGCGCTACTTTTACAGATCTCTTTAAATGTCGCAGCGCCTATTAACACATTTTATTTACCTGTATTTTTTTGTTCTTATTTTCGCTGGGTACAAAATTTTTAAAAATAAAAGCAATTGATCAGTCATGCTGGATAATAAACAAAACCAATAAAATCGGGCGAAAGGTCTCAGCAACGACTTTACCTTGAGCATATTTTACGTTGCCATTATAATTAGGTATATATTATCGTTACAGTATTGGGTAAGAGATTAGTCGATTGCATTAAGTATATCAGCTACTGTGATATTAAATACTTAATTCTACTGATTAAATTGTGTACATATAGTAGATTTTTTCATCCATTGTTTATGGAATTAATATTTCAGTTAACAGAAAAATGTCTATGGTTTTAGCAACAGAATAAATTGATAATAAACAGGGTTGGAAGTTGGAACGTAAAAGAATATTTCATTTTTAAATTATTATGTATGTCCGCCGGTAATAGCTCTTGTGTCATTTGGTTTGTAAGATGTAGTTCTTTTCTGTAATGTACCTAAGTAGGTACCTATAAGTCTAGTTGTTACGATTTTTTCGAAAATACTGATCTCAGAAATATATGAATAAAAATTTATTGTGAGACATAAATCTATAAAGTACCTACTTAACATTGCGAAAATTAAAAGCATATTTCTTAATACTAAATTTTAATATCTAAAACTTGTAACGATAGCTACAATATGAATTAATGTAGACAGTATTATAAAATCATTGTATTTATAATATGTAGGTATTCATAATTGCACAAATAAACATTTACTGTTTTACATAACATCACGCCTGTAATCTCTACAGAGGGAGGCAAAGAGTTAAGTATACTCCCATGTTTCACCAGTTACGTTTACGTCCCACTGTGGAATAGGTGGTCTATTGGCATACACCGGGCACTTATCAGGACTCCGAGCCACTACTTGACATATAAAGTTAGAATAATCATTTGTGTGAATAGTCACTTTTGTGATTTTCCTGTCAGAACACTAAAAATGAAAATCTCTTTATTACCTACTTGTATCAAATGTTTCTATAATTTTATCAAGGCTTAGTTTACATAACAATAATTAGCTGCTCGGAATAATCCTTAAAAAATATGCATATCTACATAGTTATGTAAAATTTCGTGTTTACAATACTATAGGTACAACGAAAACTTAAAATTGTAAATGTATAAAAGAAAGTTAAAATTTACTATCGATCCAATGAACTGACGCATTTGGAAAACCTAGCGCAGGTCACACGTTAGTTTACAGCAGTGAAAACTATTCGTCACCGGTCACATGTATGTAGTTATTGGTGTTTAGGACAAATTTTATGCGTCCTGTTTTTTTTCAGTTCATTTACAAATACTTGGTGAAAGTAATGAATTTGGGTCCCACTGGTGGCATCGTGGGTTCCCTGAGCCGTTTTAGGGTCATAGCTGACGTGCTGATCGACTTCAACAACGACGAAGTTCACCTTCAACAGTTTTCGTTGACTGATATTGGGTAAGACAATATAGTAATTATAATATGAAACTATAATTAGATAATTCTTTTTTTTTTCAAGTATAGATAATAGACGAGAATGTATTTATTCCGGATATCTATACTGTATAACTGTGTACACATGTTTACAGTTTTAATTATTACTCAACGATGCCAACGCTGTTGCTTAGATGCCAACTAGATCCCAACTCAGTCCGTTAAATGGAAGCACCATCGTCTTACACAAACTTAAGAGATAGTAAAAACGTAAAGTAGGTGAGCCAAGGAAAAAACTTGTCTCATTAATAGAGAGAGAAAGAAAACAAATTGGTACTCGTTCCTCTCTAAATTATTGTATAAGCGAGCAACGTCGCGCGTCAATTACTGAACAAGACAATCAGATACGATTACACGTATGCAAAATGCATGTTTTTTCTTTTTCTATCTACGAGACATTTTCACTTATGCGCTACTCCTTGTATCCATTCTCTTTACTTACATAGAGCGTTGCTGACATAAGTGTGTACTTAAACTGAATTTACAACTGGTGTATTTTTTAATATTTGTATTATATTACAGGACGTTGCGCGTGCGCTTTACTGGCAACATTCTAACCGACTGGCTAGTGAATCCGGTCATCCGTGTGTTTACTTGGATTTTCGACACCGTAATCATAAAAGTGGTGGAGAGCAACATCCGATCCGCATTGCAGGGTGTCATCGATGATATAAATATCGGCCTCAAGAACATAATTACTGCTCTTGAAGCCTACAATTAATTTGAGTTCTCAAAACAGATGGTTATTTGACTAATACAACAATATCATGAAATAAAACGATCATTTTATTTCCGTGCTCCCACTAAAATTTATAATTAAAAACGTAATATCACGCCTGAAATCCCCGAAGAGGTAGGCAAAGGAGTATAGTACAATGTACACATTTATAATTTAATTAAATACCAAAATATTCATTTACTCGTAGTTAACGCAACTGTTGAGAAAAAAGTCCTAAGTTCGATCCTCGAACCGGGAAAAGTATTATTAAGTTTTTCTAACTTGGAATTTCCAGTAGTTATTCCGAGCTTGGACTTGTGCTTGGTATATGGTAATAAGCTTTCCCGTACCCCCTATTCCAAAGTGGGATGTATAACATTACTGGTAGGAAGTAGATACTCCTTTTCCTACACCTTCGAGGAAATACAGACGTGATAACTATCTAATAACCACTTCCAACCTTCGATTATTACATTTAATTTCTTTTCGCGACCATCTTAAAGTATTATACTCATTACATATTTTAGAAATATACTGTCTAATTTGACAAGTAGCTTTTGCCACTCATATAAAACATAGTAAATAGGTAATCACAGAAACCATAAATAAGATTAACATTACAGTGGTGGTAAGGCTCAAACAAAATAAATAAGGATTTACAAATCGAAAATTATTTAAAAAATATGAATAATTAAAATTATCATCAGCCTATTGCCTGGACATAAGTCCCCCCTGAGGGGTTATGCCCGTAATATACTCCCTGGACATATAAAATTAAAATCATTAGCCGTCAAACCTTATATTAAAGTTAGCTAAAACGTTTTCACTGGCCTTCTGCCCTTCACGTAGCCAACTCTACAGTTTTAACCGTAGATTTAATTTTTTGGAAATCTCTGTTTTTAGTTTTGATCTCAAAATTTACAGTTTTTTGGAGTTATATAAAGAGATTGACTGTCGCATAATTGACTACTACAGTAGAATATTATTTTGAAACATTAATGTTATAAAAACACAAATGAAATAGGTATAAACTTTAAAAGACCACAACTAAAGGTATTTTACACTCAAAGTTAGAAATTAACAATTATTTGAAGTGACCAGTTTTGCAAAAATGTAGTAAGAATATACAATGTATGACTTCAAATGCAAAAATGAAAGCAAAATTTAAAAAGATTAAAAATTGAAAATCAGGTATAATTAAATACTCGTAGTATCAGCTACTTTTAATTAAGGCAATTGACATTGGTTGTTGTGACTATTCTTCAAGTGTATTGTTATTACGAATTAAAATTTTGACTTTTACATGATGGTTTTATTTATATTTTTTTCTATATGAGTGTATTTATTATCAACTAATATTCATCAACATATTTTTGTCTACTTCTGGACATAGGCCTCTCTATGGGTACGCCACTAAACTAAACCTTCACCTCTTCACAACCCCTCTGCCAGCCACTTAGCTAACATTATATTATACAAAATAACCGAAAACTCTAAGGCCCTTTGTACACAAGGCTACGCAAGTCTTCGATACTCGACGACTTTAGTCTCCAAGCGACTACCGCCGTACAAATCTAGTCGCGCGACGAATGTCGACGATGCGACTTGTGCACGAACTTTAATGGATTTGCATGACGGTAGTCGCTTGGAGACTAAAGTCGTCGAGTATCGAAGACTTGTCTAGCCTTGCGTACGAAGTGGCTAAATCCATTGTATTTTATTATTTGACGAAGCTGGCAACACTGTCAGGCCTGACACACAAATAATGTCATTAATGTCAATATTGTCTTTTGTCATCTGCTTCCATTTCCATGCGCATGCGGGAAGTAAAAAGCAGTGTACAATATTTTTAAATGTTACTTGACTGCAGTTTAAAAAATGGGTAAAGCAAAAAAATTTAAACCCTCACAAGTGGGAAAAAATGTAGCCTTAGCAGATCAAATAGAAACGGTGAATGCAGTAAAAAATAAGAATAGAATTAAAGACAGAAATAGACAAGATGATGACGAAGAAGTGAGTACCCATACAATTATAAACTTTTATATAAACGAATAAGTTTACACATTATAATAGATGCAATTTCTATTTTCTCTCTGTTCATAACTGGTCATTATTACATAGGTATAATTCAAATTACATCCCGCCTGTAATCACCGCAGAGGTAGCCAAAGAAATGTAGTACACTCATGTTGCACCGGTTACGTTTACGTCTCACCAAGGAATGGAGAATGAGCCTAATTCCATACACCAGGCACATAGCCTCTACCTACCTCTTCGGGGAACACTGGTGTAAAGATTCTCATAGCTCTAAATATACAGTGTTATCAAAGCTATTCAACAGCTAGCCATTTTATTCAATTTTAATCATTAACTTTTGACATGAATGGTATTGTATTGAAAGATGTCTATACAACACAATATTAATGTATTGTGGATATTTCTTGTACTAATTTCTACATATGTATATGTTTTAGTTTGTGAATGCAGATTTGTCGAAGAAAATTTTGAAAGCAGCTCGAAGACAACAAGTTGAATTAGGAGATGAAGAAGGACCATCAAAAAAAAAACATGCACTACCTGTGCAACTACAAGGTTGCTAATAAATTAATAAATTAGATTAATTGCTGATTTCAACAGTACCCACTTTTGTGATGACATGCAAACATTTTTAAAATCATGTTCACACATTCTGTAAAACTTTAAATGAACATCATATTTTAGATTTACAATCAGACACTGAAGGTGACGAATCAGCTGATGAACTGGAGCCGGACACATATTATGATAATATTGAGATTAATGAAGATGATGAAGCAGCACTTAAAATGTTCATGTCCCAGAACCCTGAGAGAGTTCGCACACTGGCAGACATAATAAAGGATAAAATCACTGATAAACACACAGAGCTGCAAACACAATTCTCCGATGTTGAAACTTTGAAACTACAGAATATTGATCCCAGGTGAACAATGTAAAATTATTGATGTTTTTATACTTCATCAATAATTTAATAAATCAATAGTTTTTATAATTTTTTGCCAATTTTTTGCCAAAAATCCCCTTACTAGGCATGTCAGTTGAGAAGAAGATCAGATAAAAGCTTGCACTGTCTGGGCTGTGGCTCATCGGTTGCCATGCCAAATGTTTATTTGAAAGAATATTTCATCTTAAAAGAAGGCCTGATCCAAGATGAAATTCATTCGAAAGACAAGCATGTTTAAATGTGTGCATGTGGAAGAGGCAAAAGAAGTTTGCAAGTCCACAGCACATGGAATTGCTTAATTTCTGCCTATCCCATAGGTAAATAAGTGTGAAAATATGTATGTATAATAATGCATTTTTTCTAGGATAAAGGCTATGTACCAGGGTGTCAGAGATGTACTACAGAAGTATAGATCCGGTAAACTGCCTAAAGCATTTAAAATGATTCCACATTTGCAGAACTGGGAACATATTTTATACTTAACTGAACCAACAACATGGTCCGCGGCAGCAATGTACCAAGTATGTGTTGATAATTAGATGTGTGAATTGTAACAAAATGTACTCTAACAGGTTTGCAATATGTTATTTATATCACATCTCAATTTTTCATATATGTTTAGATTCTTTAGGGGTGTTATAGAGCACACTGCTTTTATTTAAGATCATTGAGGAGGCATAAAAATTTCTACTGTTGCAGGATATACAGTACAGCAGCTGATTAGAAACCAAGCTCCGGTACTAGATCAGAAAGTAATACATAAATAAGGCTGGCCACTAATAGACAATAAATGATAGTCTTAAATCTTTTTTAATTTTTTACTTCAAATTACTATTCTTATCAGATAAAATTGTATTTTCACATGCAGGCAACCAGAATTTTCGCGTCCAATCTGAAGGAGAAAATGGCACAACGTTTTTACAATTTAGTACTATTGCCACGTGTCAGAGATGATCTCGCTGAATACAAGCGATTGAACTTCCACTTGTACCAAGCTTTAAGAAAGGCTCTATTTAAGCCTGGAGCATTTATGAAGGGAATATTATTGCCTCTACTAGAAGTGAGTACCAATTTAACCACTTTTATTGCAACACACATTCCTTTCAACTTAGCAATTGTAATATCATGACACAAGATGTTGGTATAATTGGAGTCATAAATTGTTTATGGCGCCATGTATCAAATTTGTGAATATATAGTCGGCGTATTTAATACACGTCCATGGCTTTGTAACCCTTGAACATTTAACATGAACTATCTTCATATTTAGACATTTAAATATCTTCAGAATGATCCGACACATGGCCTTCAGCGTCAGATCCATACATTATGCCTTCATTTATGTTGTAAAACAATAAAAAAAGAGACAATTATCCACTCATGTCAAATTGTTAAATTGTTTATTACGCTAGCATTCTTAGACCTGTAAACCATTTTAGACATCATGATCACCTTTTTTTCCAGGCTGGTGACTGCACGCTACGGGAAGCAATCATAGTTGGTTCAGTAGTGGCTCGTAATTCAGTGCCAGTCTTGCATTCCAGTGCGGCAATGCTAAAAATAGCAGAAATGGATTATACCGGGGCTAACTCTATATTCTTGAGAATCCTATTTGATAAAAAATATGCTCTGCCCTATAGAGTTGTGGATTCTGTGGTGTTCCATTTTTTAAGGTACTGTGTAATATATTTAAGTATTCATTATATCTTGACAATATAATATTGTCAATGTTTTTCTATATAACCACAACAATCTTTGAATTAATTATGTTCAGTACAGAATTTAAAACATTCATAGCCCTAATGTAGTATTGAATTGAAAATGGTTTATATGGAGCAGAGTGGCAACAGAATCTTCACACAATCCTTACATTGGAAGATTGTTTTAATAAATTGTTGACTGCTTTGTTGATTGATTAATTGTGAGTGTGATGGCTAATAGGTGTGAATGTTTATGTATGGCAATAGGCTCACCACCTTTTACATTATGAGACATACACATAACCGGTGAAACATGAGAGTGTACTCCCCTGTCTGTCTCTTATGGGATTATTGTTGTGATGTTAAGTTACAAATAAATACTGGCTATATAAATTGTATTATTCAAGTAGGCTCACTCAGGCACTAGAACCATTAATTTCTGTTGCAATTAAATTTCCTTCCTTTTCATCCATTGTTACCACTAAACAAATGATTATTGACATGGTTTGACCCTTTTTTCATTTACCGAGGATTGTCTCTGTGTATACAAGACCACATTGATGTAATTATTCAACAATATTTTTTGTACACCAATATTTTTATAACAATAATTTTGTGTATGTGGTAGGTTTCAAAGGGATTCCCGAAAGCTGCCAGTCCTGTGGCACCAAGCCTTGCTCACATTTGTGCAGCGTTACAAGGCAGATATCTCCACAGAACAAAGGGATGCACTCCTTGAGTTGCTAAGGAAACAATACCATCCCACTATTACACAAGAGGTCAGTATTGTAGCTTACATGAATCTTTATATAGCTTTCATTACATAATATATTATGTACTTTTTGTCAGCTAGAATATATAGTCAATGGTATTTTATAATGTTATGTTTCCAGGACAATTCAGAAATTCTCTCTTTTTTAATTAATATTTCTTTAAGAAATATCACCAATTACTTGGAGTATTTTTCTCTTGATTCATGTTATTGATTTTTAAAGAAAATAACTGAGGTCACAGTGTAAACCTTTACAATACTTAATATTAAACCTGTTTCCTCCAGATTCGCCGAGAACTACAAGCTGCACAGTGCAGAGACATAGAGACAAATGAAGCAGTCCCTACTTGTATGGTGGTTGAATAAATTACATAACAGTTAATAATATTTATTTGTTATTATTTCTTACAAACTGCTAATTCTCATTCATCAAAATAGTCCTCACTTGTTGCTTAATGCATTTAAACATATAGGTCTATCTATTTGGCTAGACACAAAATGGACGGACGGTAAAACTGATCCTCCGCATTCACATTTTCTCCCAGATACATAATCAAACGACCCAACTTTGTACCCACAATTTTCACATAATAATTTTCCTTTCGTCCATTGTTCACTTTCTATTCTGCGCTTAATCCATTTTGGCAATTTGTCGTCCTGAAGAAATATGAAATTTGTTACACTGTAACTGCTACATGTAGATGAATCACAAAGACTGTCTCTAAATGTGCCATTCAAATCATCGAGTAATATATGACGGCATTTATGACACCGCAAGAAACTTGAGGTGTTGTGTATATCCATTTATATTTTCGTGCATACAATAATCGTTTAACCTCAATCGCAAGACCAAAGAGTATACTGTTTTTTTTTTGCTACGGACTAAATTGACACATGCAAATGTCAATTTTCAAAATAATGATACCAGCTTTTTAGTAATAGTGTTGTACT
>DWDV01000680.1:0-15526 GCA_018245615.1 Mimoniades ocyalus
GTAACTGGTGGAATGTGGGAGTGTTCTACATTCCTCTGCCTACCTCTTCGGGGATTACAGGCGTGATGTTACTTTTTGTTACTTTACATCTTTTTTCTTTCTTTTGCAAATAATTTTATGGTATACAATTTTAGAACTATTTTAATAACTAGAATTCCTTTCAAAACGTTGTATTTATATTAAATAAAATATTATAATAATTCCTTTCTATTTAAATTTCTTTAAACCGTTTATGTCTCCGTATATAGTAAACAAAAATTGAATTTTCCTTTCCATTATTTTGGGTATTTCAATTACTGATACTGTACTCCCAGTGCCTCCTCCTCCTATGCCTACCTCTTCGAGGATTACAGGCGTGATGTTACGTTTGTTACGTTATGTCAATTAAATAATGTGGGTATTTACAATACACTCGTCGCTCTCTTGGGAAGGTTGTGGTCTCATGTATTTACATAATGTATGTACATATTACGTTTGTGTATACCTATTAAAATGCACAGATTGTAGAGGTCGCGGTTAAATCATCGGTGTATGATAACGTTATCATTGCATGATCACTGCATTATCGCCCTTATAATTAAGTGTGTACAACTTTTGAGTCGGTTCAATTTGTTTTACAATCCGTTTTATGTAGTCTTAGGTCCATTTTTATTTTCATACTGATATCGAGTACAATACATACTCGTAGGTGACAATTTCGGTAAAGACTTCATGTTTCTGTTTTATTGTGACAGAGTGTTTTATCATATGTGTCAGATCAAATGTATCAGAATTATTTTATGACTTTAATAGTTTTTTGTCAATGTATGTTTCAACTTTTTCGTTAGGTTTTTTTTTCATAATTATTAATTTAAGTTATTTGCGCTCAAAAATAAAATCACCTTGTTTGAAGTAGATATACACAAAATCGTTGTAGTAATAGTGTTACATTTTTTGGTTGTACGTGTAGATCACAAACCAGTTATCTGAACTCTTATTAAATATATATCTGATGGGCAGTGATAAATTAAACATTAATTAGTTAACAGGGTTTGAAAATAGAAAGAAAATATTTGATCCAAATATCCCTTCAGTTGGATCATTTTGCATTGAGCGTTTCCTACATCTGCGGATTCAGTTAAAACTGTATTATATGTATACCATAATATTGCCCTCACAATTTCAATTTCGCTCATAAATCAGATAAGATCCGCATATGAAATCCGCGAACATTAAGTTACATTATGCAGGCGGAGCTATAAAACCGATCCTTTGACGTCCCGAGGATTTCTTCGCGCTCCTTGATGTAACCGGGACGCCGGTTAACGCCTTTTTAACACTTCATCGCGTTTATGTCACATCATACTTTCATTGATTTAGGGCGGTAGGCGCTCCACACTGAGTACCACGTGTCCGTACGTAACGGTTTCGTGATATGATATACTCGTAGGTACAGCGCCGAAAATCTTTATATTTTTTATTAAATTCGGGAGAAAGGCCAATATTCGATTTATTCTAAACGTATTCTGTATTGAATAGGAATATTTTAAAATTTTATTTCTTTTTGGCTTTCATAGATATTTTAAAAACAATTAAAATCAGTTGATGTTTTGATTAAAGAATTAGAAATCTCAAATCGTAGAAAAGTTTATAATTTTTAAAAGTGTTATATTTTCTTTTTTTAATTTCACAGCAAGAAGCTATGTGTATCACAACCTTTTCACAATTTCGGAATTATTATTTTTCAAACATTTGTTTGTTATACGTTCGCTTGACTAGAATTACGACCTAAAAGCTATAAAATTATGGGATGTATTGTTTTTGTGAGCTATTAAATAATGTTTTATGAGATTTCCTTCAAATTGTTTAATAACATTTCTTCAAGATTCTCAAAACACTTATGACGTCTTGCTATAAAATAACATTCATTCTGCCAAGTACAATAAGCTTTTTGATCACGATAAATTCATCACTTGAATAATTATGAACATTTTTAATATTTAATAAATAACACTGGGAAAATTATATTTGTCTTCAACTCTCACTGTTAATGTTTTTCTGCTATATTTAAGCTTTGTTTTCCATGAATCGATGTTTATTTGTTGTCTATAAAATCTGAGCTATATTTATGCAACATTGTATTGTTAAACGTAACCTGGGAAATCCTGCACCTTTGTTTTTCTTTGCACGGTAAGTGTAATAATAATTACAGTCAACATTCCAAGGTTACATTGTAGACAACAATTTAGTAACTATATGGTTACTCTTTCTCATAGAAGACCCGTAACTGACGGTGGAACTATAGCACGATCAATGGTAACAAGACTTCGAATAATTGTATTGTATTTTTCATTGTCATGATAATTTTTAATCTGTCGCAGTCCATTTCTGCACATAGGCCTCCCCAAATGAGCGTTACGGCGCGCTATCCTCGGCTTGACGAATCCACCTGCTTCCTGTAAGCAGCCTTTTTCAGGACATAATCCCACCTAGCCTGAGGTCGTCCTACACTACGTATGACGCGCTTGTTTCATTAGCCACCAGGGCCAATCTCCGATCTCTTTTCGGTTGTCAAGGTTAACATTGTTGACCAACGTAATAGACTTGTTGAATACCTAGTCGATGGCAGTTCATATGCTCTTTTATGTATGCATTTTAATTCGAAATTGTACAGAGTCAATTAATATAGTTCTGCTGTTCTGTGGATTTATACATATAATATTACGCGTCGTGGTATTTGCGGTTGATTTATCATTTGTACGCTGATAATCTGATGATTAGTATGATTAAATTAGAATGTATATGGTACGGTAATTACACCACGATAGAAATTAATTATTATCAGAAGTAAAAATGTAGTACAAGTGTATTTCGGTAGCGATGAAGCAGTTGTTTAAATAAATTCCACGCCACGATTTTAACCCCGGACCTCTGGAGTGATATGCGAAATTATAAAACCACAAGGCTATCGCCGCTTATCGTACTGCCGGTTAGTATTAAATTTGTAATAGTTTTATACAGATCATAATTTGTACTATTGTAATTTACATTACACTCGTGGTGTCATCGAATTCCTTACTCGTACACTCTCTCAGCTTTTCTTGTAATTAAAATTTGTGCCTGTACTTCAAAGGTCAAAACTTAAACACCTGCTTATTTTCATATTAATAAATGTTTAATAATTCATACTCGACCATCATAGAAAAAATATTCAATTAAAATTTCAATAATATATAAAATTGCCTTTGGTTAAACTGTACCGATATAAACAGTACTAATTTAATGTCCGATCGTACTATCGTTTGTCATTTTAATGTGAAACTGTGTTATGCTTTGACGCGTGTACAAATGGTAAATCTAGCCATGAACCAAGCCATTTTTTCTGCGCATCGCCATCGGCGCGTCTAGGTACAATCGGCAAGTCAAGGCCGTTCACTGGAATTTTAATCCGGCTACGTACAAGATGGAGTCTCGAGTCAGCGTTCAAACAGTTCATCGGTTCGCGGGATAAATGTAACAGATCCGAACTTTATCACGGTGTATTTATTGCTGTTATTGGAATAACCGTTGCTTTTTTATATTACATAGAAAACCTAAAGGCAATCAGGGAGATAGATGTTATGCACAGCTTTAAGACATTTATTTCCATTAACTGCCTCGTTGGTCGTGTAGGTTGCAAGGGCGACTGCATATCGGGAGGTTTTGAATTCAAATCCCGGGTCGGGAGATATTGGATTTTTCTAACTTAGATTTTCTAGTAATGGTGGTAATCAACAACTGGTATCAACACCTTTTCCATGGTAGAATGTAAACGTAACTGAAGATACGTGGGAGTGTACTAAACTCCTCTGCCTACCTCCTTCTACGTTAAGTGCAAGCCGCAAGTCGTCGGCCCACTCGCCGTTCAATAATTCATGTTGTGCAAACCGGAAAACGCTTTTGAAAATGCCCGACGTATACGGATAATTTGCACAATTAGCATGAAGACGGCCACGAATGCGCGCTCATGCAACATGCAGCGTCCTATTAAAATGCAGTGTTCCATTAGTATGCGGAGTACTATGCGAATGGATACGGTATCTTAAGGAAGAGGATTCCCACTTACCATCTCAATATTTCGTATTAGGGTTTTAGATCTCACCTCTTGCGTAGCACAATCTCCTATATGACTTGTCATTGTTTTTTATTATATGTAATGATAAAAATAATAATACGCTGGCATCTCCACACACGGTCAAAGATCTTTTCTTTCTCTTCATAAATCGTAAATAAATAACTTTTTAATTATAATAATAGATCCGTGAAAATTTGTGGGTAGTCTGAAATAAAAGTATTAACCAAGTTTGAAAAATTTGCTCAACTATGTAGTTACAGAGAACAGTCAAATCATACAAGTCGGCCATTTATGTACGATCAGTTGGTAACGAGTATGGTCAATCTAATATATCCAGTAATGTAATATAAAAGACATATCGATGATAATAATATTAATAGTATTCAAGTGTCTAAAAAATTGATCCTGTACAAATAATATTAATATATTGATAAAAGAAAACGTTAAAAACTTATAGCGTCATAAAACCCACAGAACCTAGCAGTTATTGTAATGCAATACCCACTTTGTTAGTCATTTATACTTTTAATCCGTTAGCCGGTTATCATAAGGTAACAGCCATTTAACCTTGAAAGCCTTATCAATGCGCTGCATTATATTTTATTCTTTGCATATACACGTACATACGTACATATTGTATCCATACACAGTTATCTCTTTACTTTTGTTTCACGAAAAATGAGATCTTTTAAAATTTCAACGCTACTTCGCTAATAATATAGAACGAACGTTAATGGTAATAATTACTGACGATTATAGAAGGAAACCACTCTTGTCGGCCATTTTGAGTAAGGTTAATGGATGTCATTGAAATTATGACGATGATAATGATGAAAATGAAATGGAAAATTTTCAAATGTCATATCCAAAATTGGTATATTTATAGCTTCAGTTTACGAATCGTCTATCAGATTGGTTGTCGTAATTGATGCAAATGGTCGTTATCTCTGACTATCAGCTGTTACCTGGATGTACTTTGTTCACGAATATCAAATACCCTTTTAAATTTTGACTGAAATATGTACTTATCTGATTCTGCAGTATATAAATAATCAGTATTATATTTTTCAATATTCAAATTGCGTGCAATACAAATCTGTAATAGGTATTGAAGAGTAAATGCTTTGATAAGGCTTTGATAAGAGAAAAATCTATACTGTACGTACATAGTTTATTTTTAGAATAGATATTTTAAACTTTTGACTGACTCTTTGACTGACTTTTTGATTGACTGTCTCGTTGGTCGTGTTCGATTGCCGGGTTGGGCACTACCAAATTTTCTAATATAGATTTTCTAGTAGTCGCTCGGAGTCTGGATATGTGCCCGATGTATGACAATAGGCTCAACACCTATTCCATAGTGGGACGTAAACGTAACTGGTAAAACGTGGGAGTGTTCTACATTCCTCTGCCTACCTCTTCGGGGATGACAGGCGTGATGTTACGTTGTTACACTGAATTTGACACTAATTTCAAGGCATTTGACAAACTAGTGACAGATGAATTGGTACGCTATCTTGTACCTTGACTCACTGAATAATATGTTAAATCGCCCTATTGCATTATATGCTACATACAGCTGTAATACACAAAATTATTAGTCAACAACCCGCAAAAGGAAATATAATTAGTCTTTTCAATTACGTGTACATAACATATATCTTAATGAAAAATAGAAATAAGATAATGCATTCCTTTTAACAGACAAAACGCATATACGAAAACATTCCGAACGGACTCTCAATTTCCCGGATGCTAACGTATAAAGAATCCTATCAATTACTCAATACGTAATCTCGGCACTCAGAATCCGATATGCCATTGATCTTGAAGCTTATGCATTCCTACGGTTTCGTTTTAATCTTACACGCGAGCAAGATATAAGCTTTTTGTACCTCCGTTTGATAACTGCCGAGTTTGAATCAAATTGCTTTTTAATAAATTCACAAGAGTAATGTTTGTGCGCAAATAGATTAGTGGATTACCTACCAACGGATGGCGGGAGTCGGTGATACGTCATTGCAATTTATTGATAATTACATTACACTTGTAATCATTCCAACATGTGGATAATATGATGTGATTGGAACCTTTGTAAGCACATGAAAGAGCAAGCCTTACATTACCCCTGAGACCGGAAGGAACATCAGAGAATTTTCCTTAATGAATTCCTTGGAACCTCTGTACCTGGCCACTGGAGAATTCGACCAGATTTGGCTACTATGTATACCAGGAATTTAAAATCTTGTAGTTCAAAGAAGCTTAAATGATACGCTGCTACAATGAAAAAAGTAAACAAAATTTGTATTCCGAGTCAGTAATACAACTATGACTGACCTCAAATGAGACTTGTTTCTTATAACTAGATGTCGATTTCAGTTATCAATTACCTATCAATTAATCGAGTCAATCTTTTATATGATCCTCCTACTATTTTGATATTTTGTAGCGGTTCTAGTGCAGTTTTAGTTGTAATATCTACTCATTATACATTTAAATACATACGTAAAGATATCATTTAACACACATGTATATTGCATACAGAAAATGTGAATTGAAAAAAATATATTTTTCCATACTGCAAACGTAAAGAAACACGAAGCGAAACACGTTCAGTGTTAGTATTCACATAATAACAGTATCCGATATTACTGCGTTATGACGGTTGAACGTTCTCGAACGATACTTCGTCGTGCGAACTGGGTTTTTATATTCAATCATTAGCCAGCAATTAATGTAGGAACATTGGCGCATCGCAGTCGGATAGAAAAGCGGTAGACCAAGTTAAAAGCAAACAGCGTGGAAGATACTAAATGTATATAAAACAGAACATCATATTAACGGAATAGACAAAGATTTATTTGTTTAGCAGAAAACCAGCGAGAAGTTGGCTGTGCCGCAACGTGAATATTAGACGCTCGCAACACTCGGTGCGTTTTTGTTATGTCTGGACTCGTATCAATTGCCCTTTTTGTCTAAGCTTATTTGAACTTCGACGCTACTGAGGCACAAAAAAACCCTGAAGCCACAACTTGACTCATAAGGCCATTGACTCGTAGACAGACGAGTTATTTTGTAATTAACACTCGATACACGTCGGCGCGAACATATTGTATTACATAAAAAAAACATCATCATTACCTCCTTTGATAGATCATTGGGTGTTCCTTTCTTTTCTATCTTTCGGGTCTGTCGGCTACTTTTTTATCTTTTTTATGATATTTGAAATCCATGTATCTTTCTATTTATTTATTTTTTCATCCCAAATCCTCAAAATTGTTTCATAATTATATTGTTGTCGAATTGATGAAAAGTATAATGTACAAAAGTACATTATACTTTTCATCAATTCGACAACATGACAAAATCTATGACAATACTTTCCCGCTATGATATATTTAGAAAAACAAAAACTTAATTTAGCCAGGCACAGTGAAATATGTTTTGTAGCATCAAACATTTCGAAACGATGATCAGGATATAATTAGTGAGTTTAAAAATAAGACCAATGCAATCTATAAATTCTCTGGAAAAGAGATAGAAAAGCAAAATTTTAGATGCTTAAAAATAAGTCGCCCCATAGTGAACTGTCGCCGACCCAGTGCTTTTCAATTCCCTCGTAATAAGAATAACATTTAAGGTCGTCAAAACCACGAATTTCGTTCAAGATTCAACTATTTAATGCATAGTAATTTGAACTTTGAACTAAGGGCATAAGGTCGCAGATATCGTGAACAGATGCAATTGATCCGGCTGGTTTTGCACGGATGCCTACTTAATTGGGACTCGCCGATTGACAACCGAATAATGGCCTACAAAAGTATGTGGCGATTTATATTTTTTTTAATACGCTGTTTGAAATACGATTGTATTTTAAAAATCTGTATAAATGCATTGCTCATAAACCAAATGGGAGATTTAAAACATTAGGTAGGAATACAGGTCGCAACAAATTGGTCTTATGTATCAATACCCCTAAACACTGACACACCTGATACAGCAAATTCTAGCACGTACCCATAATTTTATATTCTTTCATGTCCATAACCAGTTGTGAACAAAATATTATAAATTTGTCGCAAAAATATTTGTGAGTATGTAAAAAGTCCCACAGTGATATTTCTAAATTTAAACTTAATGTATGAAAAATAGTGTTACCATATATTACTTGCAAATATTAAATAAAAGCGCAACTTACCTCAAAGCACATTCATCGACATCAGTTTCACACAGCGGCCCAGTGAAGGTGGGCGGACATTCGCATGTGTAGGAGTTGAGGCCGTCCACGCAGGTGGCGCCGTTCTGGCAGAGGTGGCCGGGACAGTCGTCGATATCGATCTCACAGTTCTGGCCCCGATAACCTGACAAGAACAGAACAATTATTACACTTACTAACGGAACATATCGAAACAGCTAATTCTTCTAGAACATAAACTGTCAGTGTTTAAAAGTTTTAGTATATATTTTGTGCAGAAGATGAAATCAGAAAAAATACCTAACATTTTATCTTAACAAACATGATGCAAGGAATTTATTTTATGAGTTCATTATAAATAACGTCTAAAGCATTCAGAGTATTAAAAGTACCTACATGTTTTATACACAGAATGCTAAATCGAATACTTATGTAATAATATACACCTAATTTCGATTAAGTGATCTGTTGTGAACGACAAAGATACTCAGAACAACTGTTAACTGAAATAGAAATTGAAGAAACCAAACATCACTTGACCGCAAACTGACCAAAAATGTATTAGACGACGGATACAGGAACGACGACTTCCTATCCACTCAATTCATTGCAAAACAACCGAAGTAATCTAAAGGTTCTAATTAAGTGTCGAAGGCCTTCACCCATCGGTTGGGTCATACAACGGGCCACAGTAGACTGATTAGCGAGTCGGCAATCTCATTACCTTCATTAACCGCCGGGTGGATTCCCACGGACGCCACATGTGCTCTGTTTATGAGATGTGAAAAAAAATACCGGCACCCGCTTTAAATCCATCCACGCGTTTTTGTATGTACATCGTAACATATGCGAACTTGGATAAACAAGAGCAAAATAATATTAGTACGTTTTAGTGTCCGAACAATTTATTATGAAACTTAAAACGAAAACTGATGAGAAAAAAAAACAAAGCGAAAACAGTGGAACGCATTGGCTATTCAAAAATTGTAACTTACGTCTACTTAGAACAAGAAAAAATTGCGAATGAAAGATGATAAAAGATTTTATCATCACAGGGTGGATAGAAAAATCATTGAAATATTAAAGGAAGTCAAGTATTAGAATGAAAAAGAAAAAAATGGTAATTATTTATTCAAATTATCCAGGCTAATTAACGTACAATGGCAAATTTGAAATCATAAAAATGTCGCCTTCCACAGCGGTATTAAAGATTTATATTATTCAAAGAATTGTAATAAAAATATGGTTTTAAATTGGAATTTCATCCACGTTGATTATTATTAGTGACGATTACGCTTCCTATTAACATTTTATACCGTTGTCTTTGTCAAGTCCCTTATCCGAATTGACTGAGCGTCGCTAGTTAGTAACATTTCGTGCCATAAAAGTAATTTTAATGCGAAGCGTGTATAACAAGTATGGACAGAGGCTTTTCATTGGCAATATAAATATCTATCTACTATTTTTTTATGGATACAGGCAAGGAAAGCGCAGAGTGTCGTTTGGTATATGCAGAAAGGATATTAAGGTCGCTGCCAATAACGCTCCTTTCAGAGATATCATTCATTCTACATATATAACACAAATCTTTAATTTCAAATAAAGAACGAATAAAGTAAGGAATTATTGCAAGTTCACATTGCCCACAGTCTGTGAATGGAGACACTAATACCACAGAAGATTTGTCACAAGCAAATTGATTGAGAAATATGAGAGCTAATTGTTCAATTAGGACTAATTATTGCAGCGCCAATAGCTATAGATAACACATCTCCTGTTAGATATGTAGATATTATAAGTATACTCGGATTTGAATCTTAAATTATCATAAATATTATTTTAGTTAAATATGGAAAAGATTCTGTTTATCTGAAAATACTGTGTTCATCACATCAAAAATTCAAAATATTACGCTTACACATTACATATACTCCTATAATATCTTTATTACGAATATTTCGTTTCACACGCATAAGAAATTCTGCAAACAGGCGATATGTGCCTCATAATATATGACCACATAATATATGTTTTGTCCAATGTCTGTGACTATGTTTCCATTTAACCTTTCATTCGACGTGATTGCCCGATAATAACCATTCGCCTTTATTATCCTCGAATGCTCGATGTTCCAAATTGACTGTAAATTTTGACATCAGAAATTTAAAAGTTACATAAGCCGTGATTACTTTAACCTCTCGGTTCAAGTCTCTCGACTGCGACCACTGGATTCTAGTGATTCTCCATTTGAAGTAGTAGATATAGTAAATTGTTTACGCTATTATATATCACATCGCCCACACATAAGACGTTAAATCGTATACCATCAGTAACGGGACGGCTGTGCCAACGATAATCATAAATGAATATGTGATAGTCCCCACAGAGCTTACATTATTTATGCAGAATACAGTAAAGTTTGTATTACAAGAAACGTTTACGAATCGGAATTATCTTTTGACAATGTCATTACCATAATATTGTGTGAGAGTGGCACCACCCTCCATTCCCATACGTAGGACAAATAATTAATATACGGAAGCTGCTGAGGCTATTTTTGGAGCGGGACACATGTACCAGCGCCATTAATATTAAGACCTTGATACTTATACTCTTGGCAACAGGACTTGAAATCTTTTATTCAAAAAGACCATCGGGACTTGTAATTGATGATACATTAAACATGTGTTTAGTGTCTGCTTATGATGATACAGCTAGTAGCGAATAAATATTTGTTCGTGAAATGTTAAATTTTGCTGCGAATGGAAATTTCCTGATTATTAACAATGCCCTTGGATAAATGCATTAGCTTTAGTGACATAAATATTTTTTAATATCTTAAGAGTGTACCACGGTCGTCTATTAGTTCAACTTATCAACGCATATTAAAAGTGTTACAAGAAACATTGGAGCACGAAGCACTTGGTCGACATAGGTCGTCGAGTACTGATTACAAATTCAATTGACAGCATGTTTAAAAATGTCGATTTCCTGCCCTTTCCCACACATGCGTGTACTCGTCAAGTCATTAACAGTGAGAAATCTAAAGTGGCGCTTGATGGATCGAATCCTCAGGACTCCAAATGGAATTTAATAAGAGTAGTATAATTAGATTAGTAGTATATTAGTATGTAGTTACGTTTAGTATAATTAGATGAATTTGGATTACACACATATATTACGCTTACTGTTCTTATTGCCAGCATGATCATTATAGTCTGTAATAAATTTCTCTTACTTATTTTACTTCTAAAGCTATAATAATATTAATATATGCAAAAAAACATGATTCATATTCTGAAAAACCAATGTCATTGTCTAAAGATGCTACTTGGTATTATATATATTAAACCTCAAATTTGTTATTGAGAGAAAAATTATTGTACAAAACGAGAACCGTAAGTTGCAAATACAAGAGAAACTCCAAAAGGTAAATATTAAACTAATTTGCACGAGCAATTCAAAAAAACACTGACGCATCCGCTACTCGGGTTCCGCAATCACTCTCATTCTGTATGGCGTAATGGAGCTAATGAAGACGAGATGCGCCAACACCACGGACTATATATAAAATTGTGACGTAACCCTTTCGTTTCACTGCGGGCACGGCGGTGTTCGCGGCTATCTCCAATTTATTGTTTACACCAAAATCGTCTAAATCTCACTACACTAAAGACTAATTTCCCGTTCTCTTTCTGGTGTGAATATCAAACTTTGGTGTAGGACTATTGCAAACTGTATCATTATTATGATTTCCATAGAATTACACGAGAAACAGTTTAATGTTGTACACTTTCGTGACAATGCTGTCGACCATCAAATTGTCATAAATGTAAATTAAACGTACATGAATACTTTTGTTGCAAGAAGCGTATGGCCATGCAAGTCTAGACATTGGACGCCATAAATCTTAATATTAGTCCGACTGCTCCGACAGCATATGAGTCGGCGGTCAAATTGATTTAAAGCGTTATTGCACAAATTTTAAAATTAATTTGGCTCTATTTCATCTAGATGAAAAGGTGTAAAATATTTTTTTTAAGGATTCCTTAAATGAAAAAATGGAAAAAATGTGAATAAATGAGAATATGAGGTAATATTGACAGACAATTAATCATCCAATCAAAGGGTACGAATGATAATTTTTGCGCAAGTTACTTCGCTATTCGATTGCAATACCGATTCCCTTGATAGTACAAACTCTATATAAATATCAATAGAAACGGTATTTACAACTAGACTATAATTTGTCTAAGTGCAGCTTTCGAACCGGCCGAGTCGTGGTCGCCGCGGGCCATCACCGGCTTTCAGCCACAGACTAACGACGCATTATCACATAGACACGCAACAGGTATTATGTTCGAGTTCTTTGTGCTTTATATTTCTACGGTCACTTTGCGAGTAAATTCGATTGTCACTCAACCGAGCATATGTGTAGATGGCGTTTATATATTATGTAGGTACATATTCACCTTGCGTATTCTGATGTATGTTCATATCTACTTTTATTTTAATGTTGCAACTAACTTGCTGAGTATTTTTATTAACTTGCTTACTTTGTTTTAAATTACACGATACATGTCTTATACTTTATGTTGATTTAATTTGGATATTTTCTTTTTGGTGACTGCACAGAAATATTGCCTTCTAGTGTACCTTCTCTTTTAAAGATAATCTAGGGTTAAACTTGCACTAACTATTTACATAAACACTTATCAGAAATCTAAACTGGCATTAAGAGAGCTCGTTGCAGTAACTTTTTTGTCTGTGCTGTAACCACTTCATCGAAATACTTATAAATTAATACGTATGTAATACGTATAGACAATGAAAAAAATTAAAGCTAAGAAAATACAGTTGTATAATGCCACGTATCAGGTATTGTCATTCTTTGATTATCAGAAAAAGCTTAAAACAACATAAAACTTCTAGTCACACTGTTGTATAATCAAAAAGGCGTAAATGATTCATTTTGGACTTTATATTGAGAAGAAAATAGGTCACAAAGTTAAAACGCTTTTGCAGTGTAACAAGGAAACTGTGGGAGTGCAATTCAAGTGGGCAGCGGATCTAGCGAAGAATATAACGAGTTGACGACGATGGGAAATAGTTATTAAGCGGTAATAATTCAAAATTTCGTCTTATGCAATTAGACGAATACTATGCCAAATCTGTGCATATTTCGGCAAAAGAGAAAAATTTCAAAGAACATAATATTACTTAGAACACATGAGAATATATTCGTAGATGGATTAATTTAAAGTAGAAGGCAGGGAATTTGTTGAGTTGTACATAATTTATAAAAAAAATCAAATCAATTCAAATGAAATCTATTGCATAGTTCCAAGAATTTAAATCCAATCCAGCAGTGTTAGACCTGAATGCAGTAGGCAGTAAAGTTGCAATAAGTTAAAAACCAGCACAGCGGCATATCAGCGGACGTATATGGATAGAACCATGTACAGAAAATGGTCGGAACATTCAAATGGGCATTAACACTGTTTAAGTATCAAACTCGGTGTGGTTCCACTTCTTATATTGGATTTCATGTCAGCAATCGAACGAAGATAAGAATTTTACTATCAAATGTAAGTAGTAAGTTCCAAACTACCGAAGTATTAATATACTGAACAAGTAAATATGATTTATTTGAAATTGAATGTCATACTATAACTCTGTCTCATTTTAACCCATCAGAGCTAAAAGATAATGAAAATTTAAAAAATTTTAATTTTTATACAATTCGAAATTTTCTCACAACATTTTTGACTCACTTGCTTTAATTTTCACATACATTGGTTAAACCATTATAAATACCGAACTTAACTTCATTATGATTTCTGGAGTAATTAATTTGAACTAAGAAGATTTTCATAACAATTATTCTTACCGGTAGGACAATCACATTCGTATCGCAAAGGGTCCAAGTGCTTGCATCTGCCACCATGAAGACATGGAGATGGCTCGCAAGGGACGTACTCCGCGTCGCAGTCTCGCCCAGTATATCCAGGTTCGCAGACGCAGGTGTACGAGCCGTGGGTATTGAAACAGCGGCCATGGTGACAAGGCCCGGATCCACTGGAGCATTCGACGACGTCCTCAGTACATCGCGTGCCGGTGAAGCCGGGAGGACACGCACAAGAATATCCAGCAGCCGTGGTATTATCCGCAACGCAACGACCTCCGTTCCTACAGGGCTGTGATGCGCAGTGGTCTTCATGTGAACATTCAGCTCCTGTGAACAAAGCATAGTAATATTTTAATTTTACAAAGTACGACAATAGCACCGTGTACAAAACAAACCGCCTGCAAACTTGTTGGACACACACAAAAATATTTAAAAAAATTCAAATAACCTTTAAAATATCTTTTGCGGTAGGCTTGTTCATGAAAAAATTAAAGAGATTTCTGTTATAAGAAATATCTATCTCTATTCTAAAGCATCTATCAATTTGTGAACTTTTTTAATTCTAAAATTAATATTATTTTAAAATTCCTTAAATAAACCTCAACACCATGACGAGAACTTGTCGCTTTCCCATGATTTATAATTCAAAAATTAATTAACGGACGTGTAAAATGTGAGAATATGTTGATCCGCACAACTAAATCAGCCGCCGACACACAATCAATGTGATTCATTCTGCCAGCCCGTTTAAGATTGACGACACCAATAAACTGCCATAAAATACACCACGTTTAAATTATACATCGCACCAACCAGGTTATTGACTTTTTGCCAATCACCTGTTTACCAGATTAATCCAACACGAGACCCATAAACACTCGAAGCGCTACTGGGTAATTGGTTTGCGGGATTATTAATCAATTATCATAAAACACGAATCATTCCGGTGCATTAATGTGTTCATTAATTATATTATAATGTACAAAATTAGGAGAAGTAGCAGTGGGAACTTATTTCGACCAATCAAACACACTTTTTTGTACCGCTACGCGCATATAATTTATTTGCCTCAAAACGAACTTCAAATCACCTTGCAGTAGAAATAATGGAGGTCAAATCTACCCAATAGTAATTTTATACTAAGTAATTTGCTTTAAAATAACTTTGTACAATTACATATTGTCTGTCACACGTACTTTAGGGTAGACAAAGGTTCAGTATATCCATTAGATACGGTCTGCCACGTTGGTCGTGTTGACTGCCTCGTTGGTCGTGTTTGTTGCAAGTGCGACTGCCGATCGGGAGGTCCCGGGTTCGATTCCCGGGTCGA
>DWDV01000681.1:0-15526 GCA_018245615.1 Mimoniades ocyalus
CAATCCTTTACGGTCGCTCGTTCGACCGCTCGCAAAAATGCCAAGCGTAAATTTAAAATTCTCTTCGCCTCTGCCTCGAGTTTCCAGTGAGCATTTGAAATCTGAAATATTCGGTTTGTCCACTGCAGATGACAGTACCCGTGACTACATTGTTTGTGACTCGTTCTTCATTTGAACGTATTTGAAGATTTCTATACAAGAATATATTGTGGAGAACTGTATATCTGCACATAGGAATTTTATATAAAACAGGTGATTCAAAATAAACAACAATATTGTCGAACTTGTCAATTCATTAACCGAACTGGCGTTCATAAACCACATGATCAACCTTTATATACATAGTTCCCCTCGAGTTTCGTATGAGAATGAGAGAGTCAAGTGCGGATTGGCAGATTTTACACACGGAGTACATTATGTACCAAATCAATAACATTTTTTTTTCAAAAAAGTGTAATATATTTATGTGTCAAACCATCAACCGATCTCAATTGAATGCTGAACGTAGGTTTAAGGAGAACCCTTGTCCAGGTTCATTTCAGAGGGATTATTCTCATAGTGAGTGGCCACGCCGGGCTGGGGTTATCATATGCAATATCTAAAAAAATATTCAAAAACGACTATAAAATATGCCTTAAGAATTGATTACAGCTTTAATAACTCAAAAACAAAAATAATAATTATTATAATTGCGTTTATTGTCAAAGGCTAAGAATAATTATATCAAAAAGTGCACGTCTTAAAGGGATAAAAGAAATAGAACAAGCGCGTCCCAATCCGATCTGAGATCTCGGATCTGTTCGAGCGGATCGCAACGACTTCCGATTGCTTCTGCACTCACAATGGACCTTAATGTCAAAACTGTGAAGCTTGAACAAGTTTATTGATTTCAGCTTTTTTATATTATCGTACAAATGCCCGACTCGTTCAGTACATTTGCGGTTCATTCAATCGTTTTCGATCCACCAAATAACACCGCGAGGCGTGAATGTAGCATAATCTAATATTTCTGGCAAAGCCCATAAGTGCCCTCGATGAGGTTGTAAAGTGTTATCATTACAAGCATCGCGTAATGAAGCCGGGGTGTGAACACACAAACATTATGAGGTACAGATTTATACCGATGTACCTATATATTCGCCACAGTGTGTAATTCCGTGCCCGCATCTATGTATATTTCCCGATCGTACAACCTGGAATTATTCACGAACAACAGTGACTAGGCACTTCCTAGGCAATCTATTCCTGCATCCTAGGCTGCAATTTCTGCATCCTAGGCTGCAATTTCTGCATCCTAGGCTGCAATTTCTGCATCCTAGGCTGCATCTCCCTTTCCGTCAGGTGGGATTGCAATCAACCGCGAATACTAAATTTAAAAAAAATGCATAGTTTCAACAAAGGAGATTAAAAGTTTCAATTAGCTTATCCATCCTATTTAAGATTATACCTATTTAGATGTATATCTGAAGAAAAACTTGTTAGTTTCAGGGGAAATCTTCAAATTACAAAGAAAAGTAGGCCAAATAAAGAACATAAAAGTCTGAATGCCTTTGAATAGCGTACCATTCAGACGGTTTTATTAGAAAATGCATAGAAGTAATCCAACGCTAGAGCAAAACAGAAGACGAAAAACTATTAAGCGGAAAAAATCTTTGAGACCCATGTAAAAGGAAGCACAAAACTGGGAACTTAAACAGAAGCTTTACAAACCATCGAATCAGCAGCGATTTGCGTTTTAGATCAGAGAAGTAATTCACAGAAAAGTAAATAGAGCAATGAGACAAAAAAGCAGATAAAAACATCATGACGATCTAAGTAAATAAAAAATGGAATGTAAAATGAATTAGACGAATAGAGATAACGAAATAAAATTTCTCAAAATCTCAATTAATCTAAATAGGTAAACCAATGCAGTTAGACCACAAAAATCAATTACCAATTATGTCACTAACGGCGATGTCGAAACAAGCTAATTTTATTTTTTCAACAAACAATGGTTGTACGCTTTGCGAAAACGATGCCCTGGGGTAACATACGGACGATATTCGTTTAATAGGGATCTATTGTTCTATCTGCGCCGTTTAATTACAAATATTTAGCGTGATTCTAAGAGAAGTGGAATGAAAATTCTTTCCAGTACAATTATTTGTTGCTTTTGGTAAATTAAACTTTAGCACCTTAATTTTATCAAAGATAAGACTACATTGAGATAAAACTACAGTTATAAAAAAACGATAAATGAACAGTTGGCAATCATCTTAATGAAATTAATAGTTTTTAATATTTTTTTTAAGACATTTGTCTGAAAAAATGTATTTAAGTATATATTTATATATATGGATGTAGTTTATGAGCCGTCTTTTTACCATAACACAAACTCTCTTGCCGCTTACTTTGGGATCAGTTGGCCGTGTGTAGAGATGTCCCAAGATATTGTCGACGGAAATAAGAGACGGAACTTGATAAAGCTTTGAATTTTCCACACGAGCCGATGTACGAGATTGGTCATACCTAATAGAGAAAATTATGGATAACTCTAACAGTATGGAGGTTTCCCCATGATATTTCCTTTCACCGTTACAGCAAATGATATTTAATCTATATAATATGAATTTAAAAATATACGCTAAAAGAAGTATTTTTAGTTTATAATATTTAATAACAATAACAAACAACTTTGTTAGCGCTAACAGTTGATTGCCATTTTGTGTGCCTCTTCAACCTGACATATTACGCAACATCGAGTTGAACTTCGTCAATTCAACACTGGACTTGTTTAACACCCTATCACACCCCGGGGACTTATCGCCATGTAACTCTAATAGGGATCTATTACGCTATTCAACTGACTTAATTACTTCAATTCGAATTCACATTTCGAACTCTCATTTGTCTTTATACAGAGACAGGGATAAAGAATTATTTGGATAGTCTATCTCCGGCTGATTTCTTGAGTTCATATGCCCAGTACTTTCATCTATCATTTTAGATATAAGAACAGACTACTGTTCTACTGAACAGACTGCAAAACGAAGAATTTCTTGTTTATAAGACACCATACATGTAAATGGACAGCGAAAAAAAACTTTTGTGTTGTTGAGAATATTTCTATATCCAGACAAATGGCAAAAGTTCTGGAATCTAGACTATAGTCGCGCGGAACTATGCGAATACTGTTACAAATCTCAAACTTAGTGTTCCCGATGTCAATTGCGTCATGCCAACTGTTACCATCTCGCATAATAAGTGCATGCAATTTTATATCTAACGATACAGGCGGAAGTTTTATCTCTACAATAAAATGACTTGCTCGCTGAGAAATTGTGTACAAAGTATATTTAATATGGTTTGAATTAGTTTGTGACAGATTAGAGGTGAAGATAGCACATGTATAAAACTGTGAATTTTTCCAATAGTAATTGTTATGTGTGGCAACAAAGCTATCAAAACTGATCCAGACCTTAATTGGATTTACGAAAGTTCTCTGATACCGCTGCTACCTGAAGATAAAAGAGAAAATGTATTGTTAATCGAACCTATAACAAATCGGATATTTCATAATACGTCACAAAATAAGTCCACTTCATAACGAAACCATTTCCTTCAGTGGGTACTTAAACCAAAAATAGAGGCTCACTAAGATTGACTTGGATGAAGATGAAAATACCTATCCAGTGAAGAACCTAAACTAAGTATCAAGTTTAATTCCGATCATTTATTTTCCTCAACAGCTCCTAACAATGTACAGAAATGCTTTGAAGTGAACACGACACAATAGTGAAACATTTCCACGGAACAATTAAATTATTATTGTTCGTTTGGTTCAAAGGGCTAATTCCGTATGTTAGCACATATTGCGCTGCAGCTCACAATTTACATATTAAACAGTTAAAAAGTACCTACTTTAAAAAATCAATGTAAAAACTCCTATCAAACATATTCGTTTCACTATTATTTTCTTCGTAATTCACTTGGTGAAATATAGTGCATAAATAATACCCTGGAAATGTTCTCTACACTCACGAAATATTCGGGTAACCGCCCTACAATTTACCGAAAACACGCGCCAATCTGCTAGGTACCTATCCTCGATCGAGCGCTCCAAACCCCACCCCGTAGGCTCCCATAAAGTACCGTTAATACTATAGACACTTCTAGATAAGAATACAGGTAAACTCCACAGGTAGGCGCCATTATCGTAGAGAGTCCTTATAATCTGTTCGTTCTGTTTTCTTTTTCTATTTAAGCTCCAGGCTGTTAAACTTAATGGCGAATTGAGAGAATGGAGGCTGCTTAAGTAGGTCTAATTTAAAAGAAATTTTAATGGCAACTGCAAAGTGCGCAGCTGCTGATGTGAATTGTTACATCTTATTAAGGAACTCAAATATAACTAATTGCCAATTTGACGCGCTGTTGAGTTTGGGATAAATAATTATTCATATTTGTTTCATTTTTATTTGTTGTCCTTTTTCATTGTAGTTATTTTGATTTGCAATTATATTTTATGAACATCGACTGTTTAATGTTACGAGATTAGTTTGCTTTTCACGAGACATTGGTATAATAAATCGTGTTTTTTTTTTGCGATTACTATTTTTAACTTGATATGGCTAAAATAGGCATTAGATTGTTACGGGCAAACATACGTACATCGCAGTGCCACTTACTTACGACGCAACATAGGATTTCCATTAGATATCTACTTAAATTGACAGCAGCTGCCATGATATGGGCATGATCGTATTACCTTCCGTCGATACTGACTTACCTTCGGTAATATACGGGCGTGGTCTGCAAACCATTTTAGGGCCCGTACTATAATATCAAAGCCAATTTCTTTACGCGCATTTCAGACTGCACTAGCGGGTGCGGGCGCGGGCGCGGGCGCTTGGGTCTTGGCGTCTGCCTGTTCACAGTAGTGCTGAACGAGCTATCGTAGCCTGCGCATGTGTTAGGTCATTCTCAAACTTTGCTTCTTCGACATGGATGACGATTTGATCTTATTAATGGAAAATTCGTATTTAATTTTAATCTGTACTTAATTTTAACAATTATATGAAAATAAATTAACCGTTAAATCCAGGAAACAATTTTTTTATTTCATCCCATAATTTATTTATGACTGCTCTATTCAAATGTTGCGAATGTTTGCTTTGCCAAATAGCAGTGCGATATTGTACTGCAGATATAAATTCTTCCGTGATGACGTTGCGGCGGGTAAATCAAAATGGTTTAGAACCACAGCGCGATCACCTAACAGACGCTACATCAGTGTGAACGATACATTAGAAAATTATTAGAAACACCCGCGCTACCCGCGCCCGCGCCCGCCTCATGCAAACGCGCGGCTCGCGGGAGCACTGTGAACGCTACTGGCGTCTACATACATTTTGATCTACACGCGCCCGCGCTGGTTCCCGCGCCCGCCTCCACAGTGAATGAGCACTTACTGTTGTTAAGCAAATGGAGAGTATCTCTAATATTGACGTGATATTGACAAGGTCGATGTAACTAAATTGACATAAAATCCTCGAAACATTGTATATCCAGAGCCTGTCGGCAGGATACATAAATTTTTCAACATCGAGCTACACTAATAATACGATGTTGCCAAGTATCGTTACTACTCTAATTATACACGTCAATATCCCTTTGATAAATATGTGTGTATCTTTGAGAAAAACAATTTTCTCAAAGATACCTACCTACACACGGTTTATTACTAACACTTAATATATGAGAGTATCGTATACCAATGTCTTTTTTTTTAAATTATCACAAGTGTCAGCTCTTTTTCGCTAAGTTTATTTTTTCAACATGTGTTTTTTTTGTTTTTTGTTTTTCAAGATAAATTTTGGCTGAAGCTCTGATAATTTACTCTTAAATGTCTCGTGTGTAGGGTAATCTAGTGTGCGTCTGAAGCAATTTACAAGAACACACACCAGAAATAAATGTGCATTAGACAAAATGCGGTCAATTATAACGGAAGTTGCATTCCGCAAAATTGATATCGCGTCCAATTGCCAAGTGTAACTGTATCACATTAAAAATAGCTCGGTAACCACCTGGCTTCGTCCGCCGTCCCAGTGACTTGGCCTACATCGGTTTTAAATAGTCTCCCCCCCCACTTCTCTGTCCCACGAAATAGTCTTCTCCCTTCTCTAATGCGCCCGCGCTGCTCCCCCACCAGTATTGGCAACTGATGGACCGGGAATGGGAAGTGACACAATTTATTGAGAGGAAAGTCCGCTACAAGGTCGAATGAAAACGAGAGGGCTCGTGATATTAGTGCGAATTAGGTACTTGTGAGTTAATACGACTTGTGATAAATAACACTATACAGTTGTAAAAACATTTGTGCCTGCAACATAAAACACTGTATAGTTCATGTAAACGTTCATTATTACGTTTTAAGTCCAGAAATCAGATGAATGTCAAATGATCGAAGTTCTTGGCCTTTGCTTGAATCGATATATTTAACTCTTTATGGGACAACGAATATACTACATTCGGAGCGAGCACTTCGAACAATGCAACAAAGTTTAGTAGTTCCACAGACCACCGAGGAACAGAAATGTTTGGCATGTATTAATTTCATTGGTTCTCAACAGACAGCACTGCGCAAGTCATAATATCTCAATGTTCGATCGTTAAACAAACGACAAGGTAATATCGTATTCATCTTAGTGTATTACCATAAACGTAAACGTTACTGGTGAAACATGGAAGAGTACTAAACTCCTCTGCCTATCTGTACGGAGATTACAGGTGTGATTGTACGTTTTTTTACTTATTACCCTATACGGCAGTTAATTTTCTGTTAATGTATATGCAGATATTGCTTAAAATTTTCAAAATTTCTGACGGTTTTAGGATTTTAGTTGTTTAGTCTAAAGTCATGAAAATATTGTTTAGACAGAAAATTATATTCTATTCTATTCTAATCGACAGGGAGAAATTACATAAAATCATTGCATTGTAAATGTCAGCCTGAAAAATACATCGCTCTGTATAATAATGTTCATTTAACAAAAACGTATGTTTTTTACGTGTTATTAATGTTTCGGTCAAAAAAGTATGGAAATCTGGAAAATTGAAGCTGGGAAGGGCTAATTCTGTCCGTAGTGACTGTCAACAAAATAGCAATACCTATCTGAAATTGGGTAAATCAGTAAGTTACAATACAAATAAATTGTACATGGAATTTCTTTTTGCTTTTAGTTCTGTAGTTAACCGATGATATTGGATGGTCGCCAGCCACTAAATCTGTTTATCGTTCTGTGCTCCGGTTCGGTCTCTGAACTCCTTGCATGCAGGAAATAAAACTTGTCCGTTTGGACGTCGTACTGAAAGCTAAGGAAACTGATATATGAAGAAGAACGTTGATCACATCCAATAGAAATTTTGTTCCCACTACGGTAATTATTTAGCTGTCCGAAAACCATTATGTAAAGGGCCTCAAAATATGTCCCACACATGTATATTTATGTATATACCTACATTTTACTTTTGGACATAAACGAAACTAAAACATTTATAGGTAACAAAAGTACTTATTTCCACTAAGCAAATTAAAAACTTTTTTCAAAAATATGCTTCGTTTCAATAGGCCACTTGAATGGCAATTATCCTCCGAAAAGAACTTTCAATGAAGCAATCACCTTTGTTCACGGGCTCTCCGTCAGATCAAGTCTGATAATACAATAGCCTTAGAATTAATGAAAGTCATAACTTCACTAAAAGTTTCCGTTGGTGCTGCGTTGCAGATTCAGAAAGTGTTATCAAGATTTATGGATTTTGTTAATAGAGCTCAAATACCTATATATCAAGATGTTACAAATATTATTTCTTTACACAGAAATGGTTTCGCAAATACGACATATTTCAAAAGCATCTAGTAGTGCGACGATAAGTGGATCTGGGAAATATTTTCAGAACATAGTAGAATTCTTACAAAGTTATAGACGGATGTATTTTTTGAAATATTCCGGGTTTCCCTACGAAACTTTGTTTTTTGTTCCATATATATGTGCCCGGAAAGACATTTTAATGGAAATGCAAAATAAATGTTGCGAAATTAATGTGCCTGTCATGTTGTCAAAACTGCGCACTATAAAAATGAAGTAGGTTTGAAAATATGAGAGAGGTAAGAGAGATGAACGACACGAAGGAAAAAAATGGATTTTATTTGCTTATTTGTGTTTATGTGAGATTTATAAGTGGACATTTGAGAACGTTCCTGTGTGTATCGAATAGACCCTAGAGTTATGGTGACAGTTTTTGTACAGTTGTAAGAATGACATATTTGTAAATTAATTACTACAGAGACGCTAACATATTTTCTCCAATATTTTAATTTAAAGTATTGAGGTATTGAGTCCATACTTACTGCATCCGATAATGTTATCGTGCTCAGATTGGTCTTTTAGCATATATTTAGATTTCGGCTGTGTTTTGTCCCTTTAAAGTATTGCAAACTAAGAAACCAGTTTTGCTTTGTAGTACATACTCGTATTATAAAAATCTGTAATTAATTAACGGAGAAATTATAGACTTTTCACGTCGAAAACGAAATACTTCGTGTGGGAATCAAACGAGTAGGTTTTTAATTTTAAATCATGCAGCGCGTTTATTACTGATGCACCTTTTAAAAATTGAATTAATAATAGACAACGTAAAATTACGGGTTCAACGTTTTCATTAATTAAAATAATCGTTCTCAAAAACTTGCAAGAAAATGTTCTCACGAATGTTAGGATATTCACAATGTTTCGTAGTGGCCTGCATGTGATTTAGAAATGCAGTGGTTATAATATAAAGAGTTGGCGAAGGTCAGGCGCCGAGACTCCGCGGGGTTGTCGTGTAAACTGGCGGTATTTTTAGTATGTTTCTGGTTTGGCTAGCGCTGTAAACGCACTCTATACAGTGGTCTTTCATTTGCAACGCGATATATGAATAGTAACTTTCCTTCAGCGTTATAAGATTGAATGTCCAATATTCAACTATTGTTATAAATTTGTTGAATAAGGTTTGCCTGGTTTTATTATAAGAATGAACTAAATTAACCATTTTTATCGTGCCCTTTGTGCTAGTTTCTGCATCCATGGTGTTTTATTCCGATTTTTAAAAATGATATGCATCCTTGCGGCTAAATTCGTATATTCCTTTTATAATATATCAATAAATATTTATTTGATATAATTTCTTTTTTGTAAATATTAAATAAGTAAGACATAAAACATTAAAAACAGTTACAGTTTTAAAAATAAACTCATCGCTAGTTCAAACATAGTCAAAGAACTTTTCGCTCTTTCCTTTCAAAAGTGAATCATTTCGTTTAAAACTTGAATTATTATGAACATCATTTCGGCTCTTTCAGCTTTAGTCGGATGATTCAGGGCTTGAATTGTTTCCGTACTTTGAAGGGAAATTAAGTTGAATGCAATGCTTGGATTATGGTGAGATATTAAAGAACGAAATGTTCAGCTTGATAAAAATTTGCGCTACAAATATAATAAAACAAGTGTTGTCAAATTCAAATTAATTAACAAGTGCTGCCCTGCACTGATTTAAATACGTTCCTACCAGTTCATAAATAAATAACCGCAGCAACTTTCAGCGAAAGCAGCATAGAACATTTCAGCGATAGTGTTTATTTTGTTCGATATGATTGAGAAGTTCGACTTATATCTCCCTGAACAAAAAAGTCTTTAGGTAAATATTTAAACGTGGTAGTAATGAGTGTACAAAGTTGCACTTTAATAAAAGCCACAGAGGTCGCACAAACCTCTGAGAAAGATCTTTAACCCAGAAACCCTTGCTGCTGTTGCACTATCAGTCGTCGTACTTCGGCGGAGCGAGCAATTAAATGAAATTGTCGTAAATTTTTCTGAAACCCATCTCTTGCAACTTTACGATGAACATTTTTGTACCTCAATAAAAAAACTGGGCAAAATATTTCCCAATCAGTTTCGCACAATGGAGCTCAACCGCTTCGAAAGCCCTCCAATTCCGTCAGAGTCGGTAATTACTGGCAGCTGCGTTTCGGACTCCTGAATGAATCCAATTTAAAAACGTAATATACAAAAATGTATCCGCATAGTCGCTGAAGAGGACTTCGAAGATTTCATTTCATTGAGCGGAAATTTGTCGAATGGCTCGGATAAATCGTTTTTATTAGGCGTTCATTTTGAGATGCCGTCGTGGAATGAGATTATTACTTGACGGTACTTATCCTCCTTCATGATAGATGCAGTATAAACCGTATATAATAATAATTTGCATTCATTATCTTACATTTTTGTTTCTTTACTAGCCTGTGAATGTAGTGGCTGATGACCTTGACTATTAAGTCAGAGACTATGGGTTGGATTTCCACCTAAAACAAATGTTTATGTGACAAGCAAAAATATTTGACCCGCATTTCGTAGTAGACCCGTAGTTAATTTGCACAAATTAACTTACGTAAGTACGTATGTATTAGGAATTTATTAATTTTGTAATGTCATTTATCAACTGGTTAATTACAATAGTACAGATCTGACTACTTTAGGATTAAAAGGCCATGTGTAAATTGTCTCAAAATATTATTGTCAATATTCCAACCAACTTCCAACAAATTTTAAGAAATAGCATGCGGTCGTTGTACATGAAATTCGTACCAAATGAAGAATTGGCTCAAAGTTCTCGAAACCTTGATTGATGATACGGAGGTAATAATTTCTGAAACTTTCTGTCCGCAAACTCGATTACAAGATACACCTACGTGTTTTCACTTTGTCAGATGGGAACAAAGAGCTTTGTTGTTTCCTGAATATCGCAGCGAACAAAAAGTTCATTAAATTACTGCGGTCGAACTCGGCCGTCGGATTGGCGCACGTCGGGGCATTATTTATCCGGTGCGTCTCGTGACCGAATTAGCTCCGCTAAGAAAGAAACAAATTAACGAGACGTTTACGAGTTTATTAGATCGGACCGAGCGCGGTCACTGCCAAGGGGACACTTTCTTCTGTCGTAAGTACCTTCGATATTTATCTTTATGTATCATCGGTGTGCTACGAGTATGCGCTCGTCGTCGTCCGGAAATCATTAATTAATACATAGGTGCTTGTTTTCATTTTACTCTTTCGCTTGAACTCTTTGTCTATCTTTACAAGATTGATTTTGTTTAAAGTGATTATTTCATATTTATTCACGTATTTTCATTGTTCCATGCTTTTGTGAGTGATAGTCGGAGTTGGTGTTTCGGAGTAGTATTTCGCTCCGGTTAGTACTGGCAGACTGTCCAAAATTGTACTGGGTATTGTTACTAGGGATAATTAAATCCTTCGTAGATTCACTGAAGTATTATTGGTAAGTAATATTTTCTAGTCGTAATTTCGTAATGCGTACTTTTTATCTCGTAACATCACGCCTGTAATCTCCGAAAAGTTTACGTCTCACTATGCAATAGGTGGTGACCCTATTACCATACGCCGGGCACAAATCCATACTCTGGGCCACTACTAGGAAAGCTAAATTTAAAAAAATCCGTTAGTGCCCGACCAGGTATTTGAACCCAGGTTCTGACACGACCAAGGATACAGTAACGACTTACTTTTATCAATATCATTTTTTGTTATAACTACCGTATTCCGTTGCTTAAATTTTGAGGAGCATCGGTAACTTACTTAGAGGTATGTGTTTTCACGGTTTTATAACGATTTTACACCGAAAGATGAAGGAGCAAAACATGAAATGCATTGGATCCAAAACAATTACATTCATTACATCGTTTCATATCATAAAACGATTTTTAAAATAGGCGCTACCATAGTTTTAAAATCACAATGCTAATGAATGTCAATTTTAAAAGTTGCCATACCTTCCTGAGCTGAATGCCCCTCCAAGTAAGCACCCCGTACTCGACCCGAATAAACTGGATACATCTAGCGTTTACAACTTTCGGTAGCCATTGACCTAATTTCAGATATTTCTGACAGCACATATTAGGTCACCTTCGTCATAAACAACGTCAGTACTAGGCGAATGACACACACTTTATTGTTGTCGCCAATGTCCATCACTTGTACACTTTCGGTACCGAATTACGAGTTTTCCTGAACGTGCTACAAATACCGTATTTCCTAATGACATCATCATTAATGGCGATGAAAAAGTTTATAGAGGCGTCCATTTCATGAGTGCGACCGACTGCTGACGAATAGTCTAACATGAGCCGTGAGCCGTTTTATTTTGGCCGCGAAAAGAATATTATGGTGACCTGAGGTAATTTTAAAACAATATGCCCATGGACTTTAGTAACAATGTATTAACTCTTGTTTATGCTCTATGATTACAAAAATATACTAAATGGTAGTGTTCCTTTTTTCACATATTAATTACATTTTTTATATCGCCTGAGCAATGTACATTTTATTTAAAAAAAATCACGGTCTTTTTTAAATATAATATGTAATGAAGTGTTAAGGTATTCTTATCTAAATAGCCACAAGGTCCTAGTTTCGTATATGAATCTATTAAAAACTCTTCCATAACAAGTTAAATCCTCTAAATGCAAATCACCTTTGTACTTGTCGTGGTTCGGGTCAAAGAACCGGCTAGAAGATGATGGCTTGTAGATGTTATCCAGGTCAGCCGACCCTCAACGCATCCGAGGGCTCTTCAGTAAAACTGAAGCCGCTTCGATAATAATGTCTTGCGTAAGCTAACTTTAAAATAATTAACTGGCCTACGCTTGTGGTTTTGTACTAATATCAAGAAGAAAATTTGATTATAATAGTCTGTCTTTATAGAATAAACTTCATATTCTCCTTGTTTACATTGTAAGTTAGTGCTAACAAATCTAGCTTCAGAGTCAGAAGTTGTGGGTTCGATATCCACTCAGGGCCAATATTCATGTGACCAGCACTAGGTGAATTGTTTTGTATATGTATAAAAATATGTATTTAGAAAAATGTAAATGTAGTTTATACTTTTTTTTTTAGTTTATCAGCTGTTACCACAGCACATCATCATCATCGTCATCAGCCTATTGAAGTCCACTGCTGCTCATAGGCCTCTCCTGAAGGATTACGTCCATAATATTCTCCACCACCGCAGCATATCATATCAATAAATAGTTGTCTAGACATTCTCCGGAATAAATCACATTTTTTTTTATAGTAAGTACTATTACCAAATTCAGAAAAGTTTTCGAGAACGTTTCTAAATTTTTCCGTACCTGCAGGGTGACAGCTTTTGGAAAATTGGACTCTTATTGTATTGCTTATAAATGTCTATTTTTTAACTGCACGGTGATTGACTTTCGAGTGTTATACAACCACCAGACGGACGGAAGGAACATCACACAATTCACTATACCTCTCAGTGGGAATTCTATGTTGCTTAATGTTCGACGTACCCAGTCAATACCGCAGTTTAAGCATGTGGTTCTGAAATCGCATACGAACAAGTACTTCTGACGCTTTTAATCTATAAGCCTGATGCTATGAGTATACAACGTCTGGGTCTGCAGGTCCAATTCTCAATTAAAACAAATATTGTCCTGTCTGACAAAATTGTTGTCGTCGATTTCGCAAATCCGTATTATATCTGCTTTTCTTAAAGAGGACATTTGTTAGTTTTTTACTTATGTCTTACTGGAATTAATGATGCAGCCCTAATGAAGATTATAGTGGAGTGTAGTGACAAGTCCCGGTGTCTGTCAACCATGTCTCAGAGTATATAATGAGCATGTAGTTTATTGACGTCGAGTTTAATAGCGAGCATTCGCAGCGACGACGGGTTGCAATTAGCCGTTTGACTAATCGAAACGAACTTCGAGTAATCATCTGCGCTGTAAAGTTAAGTTCTAAGTTGAAAATTCAAATACAAGTGCACGTCTACTTTATGAATATACTTCGTGCAGATTTCGACGCTGCTTTGGACTTTGGCGAAGTGTGCTTAGTTGGAAATGGAATGTAATTTGAATGATTCGTATACTTAGATTTCGGATTTATACATGTTTATAACATTAACAAATCTACTGATGCATTAAATTCTCATGGAACTTCATATTGAGCAATCACTGCAATAGGTTTGGATTTGTGTTCGACTAATTGAAACAAACTTTGAGTAATCATCATAGTTTGTTTGATTGCGTCGTTGTTCGAGTGGTTGCAAGCGTGATTGCTGATCAGGAGGTTCTCGGTTCGATTCCCGGCTCGGGATTTTTCTAGCTTAAAATGTTTAGTAGTATCTTTTAGACTGGATTTGCGCCCGATATATGGCAATATGCTCACAAAGTATTCGTAAAATTAAACAGGTAGATCGTTGAATTGTTCCACATTCTCTTGCCTTCCCTCTCAGGGAATGCAGGCATGAACAGAAAAAAGATTCATGTTTGGTTAGACACAAAACAAACAGGGCAATTTGTGAACCACAATTACGTGCTAACGAAACGGTAAATACGATGCCGATTACTTCCGATCCGGTTTAACACTTTCAACTAATGTGCCAGCTACCTGTTTTAAATGGGGGTTCATTTAGTTTAATGGCAGTCATCTCGACTGAATGTACAACGGTGTCTCTTGTGCAAAGTGTATTGTTCGTGACGGGAAGTGTTCATCTTTATTTTGGTACCCGACACGGTTGTCGTTGAGATTTGCATGTGATTATAACTGTTGTACTTACTTGAGATATAAAGACAGGAAATCACTCTCATGCGGCCCGCTACTGGTAGACTATATCTTGTCAGTAGGTATGTATGACAACTGAATGCCAACCGATTGTCTACTAATTGGCCCGGAAAATGTGCAATAAGTTGACTATGACTAAACCGGCTGCTTACTATGTACAAGTATTGTTTATAATGATAACACTAACAAAATTAACTGCGAGCCACAATTCAGACGACAAACTTGCTGAAAAATTATACTCATCTAATTATGTTTTTTAATTTTTTTTCTTTATTATATTTTATAATCTTTTTATCAATTATAATTTGTTTTTATTAAATGATTTTTATACGAGCTTGCGTCTAGACAGCGATAAATTATAATTACAAAGGAGGACTAACAATAATCCGAATTAGATTCGCGGGGAAGAGATGTTCGTGAAGAGACACATTAATCCACTTGTCAGGCGACACTCGCGAAAATGTTTTAACATTTGTTTTGACTTTTGTATTAATCTACTTTGTATCGTCTCGTCGTCTTGTGAAATCGAGCAGAAAATGAGAAATTGATGGATACATTAAATAATTCAAAGTCTGATGTATCTGTGCTATGTATGTAGGTAAATTCGTACATATGTATAAATATTCAATTATCTTCGGGGTCGGGCCATAGTTCAAATTGCGATAAAATTATTAAAATATGTGAAAATAATAGATTTGTTCTGGTATTTAATTACTAACCCGATTCATGCAGTTGCTATTGCTATTGGTCCCCCGTCACAATGACAAGGATTAATAATAATAATAATAATATCTTGGGACATCTCCACACACGGCCATCTGATCCCAAAGTAAGCATCAACAGAGCTT
>DWDV01000682.1:0-15525 GCA_018245615.1 Mimoniades ocyalus
CAGAGGAATGCAGAACACTCCCACGTTTCACCGGTTACGTTTACGTCCCACTATGGAATAGGTGGTGAGCCTATTGTTTGGCAATGAACATTTTCAAAAATATTACCAGAATTATGATATGTATCAAAACATTTACTAAACAGCAAATATTGAATACGAACAAATGTAGCCCGTACCAAAAGATATAATTCCCACAGTGTCAACCGCCATTAGCAGAATGCATCGCGTATCTGCGGAACCAAACCCGGAACCCCATATACGGCGCTAACGCCGCCGCTCGCGTGGAGTCATGCAAACGATACGCCACGTTAGATTAAGATCTTATCCTCCTTCTAGCCCTACTAATACTCGCTAATTACTAACACGAAGCGTTCAGTTTAAATGTATTATTAATATTTGTGAAGGTTGTAATTATTGCTAAATAGTATTTGGTAATGTAACAGCTGATTATATTCTCCAGCTATTTACAACTTACAACAAAAACCTTGACAACCTCCTTAACAATTATTTATTATGTACATGTTAAAAGCATACACAGAAACATATTCGTATAATAGATCCGTATACCTACACCGGAAACTGACAACAATGGACGAAGAGATTAGTTTATAGATCGTATCTGCAAATATTCATTGTGTTATATTATAATTCATTGAAACTGTATGCTGTTATCAATAAGTTTTGTTAAATAAAATTATATTATAATTGTTCAAAGTTACCTTACATTAAACCCGTCGCGTAGTGTGAACACTGTTTAGAGTACATTACGTCACAATCTTATCGCATCAGCTCTGGGCCCAACAATGGGCGGGCGATAAATCTACAGCAATCAGATGCAAACGCACTGGCCTGACCGGGGAATGCCGGTTAGTTACGAAAGACGCCGAGATGGACTGTCGCTGTGATCTAATTTTGTGACAGATTTTGTAACAGTCTTATCGCGTACGGGTTTCGACCTGACAGTCTCGAAAAATAACTGTAGGTACTATTAACATTGACATAAATTTAAATTATTATCTAATCAAAGATGCCTACCAAGTATTATATTGAAGTACCTATTCTGGAGGTTCAAACAGGCGTTAGCGCTAAGAATAATAATATTGTACCGGTAGTTCAATCCTTCTAAAACTCTATTCCACAATCGATTTGCCTACCCCGTGAGGGACCTGCCGGCAAGATATGTAGGTAATCGATTTACAATTCATCCACATATAAATTTCACTATTAATAGTATTTTTTAATTGTACTTTCATACTTCCAATTATGTAACGCAACTTCACGCCTGTAATCCCCGAAAAGGTAGACAGAGGAATGTAGTACACTGCCACGTGTCACCAGTTACTTCCAATTATAGAACTATTATATAGGTATTTTATCTGAAACCTTCTGTTGCCAGCCATTCATAACAACTGGCAGGACACGATTCATAACCTATTGAGCGTACTTACTACATCATATTAAGGTAGGTATACAACTTAGATTGAAATGTTGTTAATTTAAAAAAAGAAAATAATTAGCAATATATATCTACATTTTTGAAATATCATCAGGTAATTACAGAAATCTTTGTAAGATACAATATCTCACATATTTTACTTTTTTTAATCGTTTTCATTATTCGTATAAACCTATCAAATAACTTCCAGCGGGCTCGTGCAAAGCTGTCCATCGAGCAGCTCGCAGCTCGGATTAATGCGCTCGTTTTCGGTCAACAGCGCAATAAATAAGGCGCAATCAAATAAACTAGGTGTTTATTGTTATCGCATATTTCCCGCGCGCAAATCACGGGATTTCCATTACGGAATGGCGTATCTCGCGACAATCCGATAAGGGCACGCGGCCTCACACTCGCCACTTCGGAACCATTGCCCTTTCAATTATATCTACGTTATTTATATTTATGTTGTACGTACAAAGCATTGATCTCAAAAGAAGTGATAAATTAAACTATTAACATACGTTAAAGTATAGGTATACGCTACATTTGTATAACCTCCAGAGACTAGCCTATTAATGTTAATATTAGCCAATATCTATTTGTTTCATCGTGTTCGATCTTAATCAAGAAAGCAATTATATATGCTTCAAGAGCAGAGTAGGTACATATATAATTGCCATATGTCAATTCCTAATTTTCTATTAGTTGGCAGCATTTAAAGAACAGATCCGCTGATCTTTTGAGTTTACTCCTTAATACTGCACTAAGTGTGGCTGGTTTCATAAAATGATAGACGGTGTGAGGGCCCCTTGAATCGATGTGTACAAGATAGTTTATATTCTTGTTAGTCGGTCGCCTTGACGACTGCACCCGCGGTATATAGGTTGAGAATGTCGCCCGAATGTTCGCCAAACAACTACTGCGTGTAACCGGATGGTTGGCTTCTAAAGCTTCTAAAGCTATGTGCAAAACTTAAACGGTGTTCAACGGATAAGTCGCCTAACAGATTATAACAATACGATTAAAGACCTTTAAGATTGGTTAATGTTTTATACGTAACGCTGTCAACTAGAATATAATCGTCTACACGTTTGCGAATGTATGTTACAACCGGGAGTCATATTGATGACTCACACTGACCTTTTCATACCGCTATCACGCTTAGTACAGATAAGTAAATTTGTATTCTTTCCTTGATTACATGGAGGAATTCACAATCCTATTTAATTCAACAAATTCAAATAGGTAAGTGGAAAATAAAATAAAAGAAATGCTAAATCCAATTTTACGTGCAATGTAATTTTATCGCAATCCAAACGGATTGCGAACCACTCGTTTTATACAGTAGACTGTTTGGACTACTGTATAAAATGAGTGATGATCTGTTGATGTCTACCTCAACGTTTTTTCTTTATGACGCATGTTGTCCCCAAAACACATTCTGTATGTTCTGCTCGCGACACGGCATCTCGTTGATGTCTATCGCAAGACGCTTTCTTACGTTCAGTACTCAATCGCGTCACACTCGAACGAAAGAATATGCCCTGAGATATATGTACATGATACATAATATTGTTACAAAATTATCTTAACATGTAAAACGTAGCACAGGCTATATTCAGGATTAAATCGTTAATGCGTTGCTCTTCTTAAGGATCATCGTTACATTAACAATGACTATAGTTACAATTAGCAATTCAAGAAAGCAAACGTGCTTACAGACTACTTAATGTTAAGGGGTCAGTGGAGAACATGGTCATTTTTAACTAATATTAAATAACTAGACTGCCTCGTGATCGTGTTGGTTGCGAATGAGACTGCCGATCGGGAGGTCTTGGGTTCAATTCCCGGGTCAGGCACTACAAAATTTTTCTAATTTAAATTTTCTAGTCTGGATATGTGCTCGATGTATGGTAATAAGCTCACCACCTATTCCATAATGGGACGTAAACGTAACTGGTCAAATGTGGGAGTGTTCTACATTCCTCTGCCTACCTCTTCGAGGATTACAGGCGCGATGTTACTTTTGTTGAAATAACTATGAAGTACCACTGTTTCGAGTTTCAGCCTCTTAACCCGATCCGACATTTATCCGTAGTCAAGCACGTTACAATACAAACTTATAGTGCTTTTTATGCGTATGATTAAAATACTACTTATCATAACGATGAAGAAGCCATAACGGAAACCTATTGCTAAATAAAAAAAGTAAAACATCACAGGAATAACTGCACATATCAGAGTTCTTCACGAAGTTCTGTATAGCTTGTAAAGGCTGTCTGTCAATCCACGTTAGGTCCGTGTGGCACACTTTGCCTTACCGTTTAATTCTAACATGAGCTCCATGTTAAATAGTCCAATAATATAGGTAAGTATTGATGAAGTAGGTAAAGACGAGAAAAGTAAGAACGCTTAGTATTATGGAAGAACATATCAATCACGTTTTGATGTCTTCTTGCACTTGCTGACGCTATGGCAATTAAAACGTTAGATTATGAACACACGAAAATAATAAGTTTATAGCGTTATCGTGCCAATATAACTTAAGCCTCAAGCCAATTAAATTTAATTTACAATTTGACGCGATAGAATTTTGTTCCTTATTAATACCATTCTGTACTCAGAGGGGATTAGACGTCAGTATTAGTTAGATACATTTATTAAATGGTATTTGAGATATAAAATAGACAAACATTATGTCTAATATTTTGGCCAATAACCCATTTTCCATCATATTATATACTATTTCGTGGTATTTCCAATGGTAAATATCTTGGCCTAATAAAAATAAATGAGTAAAAATACCAACCAGTAAGCTATTTTTGAGCAAAAAACAAGAATAATTGCCATAATAGTGTTTTAGTACTAAGTTTATGTGCAAATGTTCCAAAAAACGCTGCAAAAAATTATTGTTTCAATGAACATATAAAATTCTGAAAAATACCCATGTCTACAACATATCTAAGTGGCATAATATAAGGTCTCAAGTGCTATCGTAATATTATTTCAAACAGAATTATAAAATGATTTGTAGGTAGCTGGACCGTCGCTCGCGGCATTGAGGCTTCGCTGTTTGAAATATGACTCTACTTTAAGATATTACCGTGTTGTATCATTGTTATTAGTTCAGTTAGCAAGTAGAATTGTAGAGCTGCATTACCTCAATAAGTGTCAGTTGATTTAGATTGATACATATTCATTTTAAGTAAAATTGCTTATAGTAGACGAAATTTCTTAAAAATTAATTCCCAAGGCTGGCAATGCGTACCGCCTGTTTCTTTGACAACCTTCAGCACAAAATCCGTTGTTTTTAATGAAATAATTACAGGTGTTAATTCAAGGTACATTCAAGGAACATAATTATAATTCAAGGCTTTTAATATTGTTTTTGCGTTATAATACGTAATATAATTATATATATTTATCGTTATTGTGTTTCAAATTAATTAAACGTTTATTTTACTAGGTAAATTATTACCTAGCGCTGACTGTAAACATAATGCTTGTGAGCGATAAATATTGAGCATAACTTTGACATTAACCGATTTATTTAACGGCAGTAGAACAAAAGATCAGATAAAGCAATATAACTAGTCTGAACAACGTTTATCCATTCAACAGTCGAAACCACGAGCGGGTTACAAATATTCGCTACTGGTCTTATGTAAAAAGATTACGTGCGAACATTCCTGACACCTCTATCGAATCTAACGCAGAGCGCGATTAAAATGATAATCACTACTTGTGTATGCGAATTCGTAATATCTGCTCTACGTTCCGCCATTACAAATGTGATTCATTGCTGTTTTTGTACCAATCTTGGAAGTGTTGTTTGGCATAAATGTGGCAATGAACGATAAATCGGATGCAGAGTTGTAGAGCGTTGGTGTTTGTTTTAGTTAGATCATGGACGTTAATTGCTCGGTATGATTGTTGTTATTTGTTTATAGCCGTGTTTTTATTGTCAATAGATAAGATATTGCTCTGAATTGTGGTGTATTACGTATTGTTTATACACGTGGTATGCGCTTGTGGATTTTCCGAGGTACTTGGCAATGAAATCTGTTTTTTTTATGATAAAGCAGGCGAGAGTAATTATTTACAACCAATGTCAGTATAAATTGAGTTTAGTAATACTCTTATATAAAAGTGACGAAAAATTGATTACAAGAGATTTGATGCACATATGAGTATTACAATAACTCAAACAGCTTCTACTAGTTCTTATGCCTCAAAGAACATAAATATTACACATAAAAATATATATGTATAAAACTATATAAAGTAATAAACAGTGAGTTCGATGGAATCCTCGATATTTGTAGCACGTTATTGCTGTTGTAAAATTTATATTTTCTTTTAGATACTTAATTAGTTTATATGATTTTATTAGTAAACATTAAATTAATAGTTCTAATGTGAAAATAATAGTGAACGAGGAGACGTTTACTGTTATACTAACTCCGCAGTAGATAGGCGTGGCCACTAGTACCCAGGTTATTAAAAATTACGGCCAACAAGATAGTATTTGGAGTAGGGTATTCAGAGTTAATTCAGTTCGTACCTGGTGTAAGTTAAGTTACAGAATAGTAGGATTGATCCTTGAATAGTAACTGTTGCTAAGATTACCGCCTCTATGTACATGTGTATGGGCTGGTAACTTATCCTTATGATCAAAACGCAAATTGTTGTAGCAACAATTGTATCACTTGTAGTAGGTACCTACTTTATCTGAAGAATAGCATGTCATCTACCACATTTAAGTATGTATGATAGTAATATACGTAACATCATGCCTGTAATCCCCGAAGAGGTAGGCAGGGGATGTAGTACACTCACACTGTGGAATAGGTGGTGAGTCTATTGCCATACACCGGGTACAAGCCTCTACTAGAAAATCTAGAATAATCTAATAGTGCCCAACCCACAATAATTAAAACCCAGAACTTGAATTTAAGTATATACTCGTATGAGATGAGAGCAAATGCAATTGAATGAAATGAACTATAGTATTTTTTAGTATTACTTACGTCACGAACAAAATCTTCAAAACGTCACATACCTACTTGGCATTTCAATTTATTGATTGAGAATGTGGCTTCCGTGATATCTTTGATGGGCCCAATACTTTGTTGTAAGTCGCTCAAAGAGACGTCACGTCAGCTCGTATTGGTGTTTATCGACAAGAAGTAATACCGAGCACAGTTGAAAACGTGAATACATTTGTGTCATTCGATTCAGTTAAGTGTCTGACAGACGGGTCGGCGGCAATTAGAAGCGAAGTGGTGTTAATTAACGCGCCGCGAGCCGCTAACGAACTGCTCATCAGCCGCAGCCAGACGCCAGGATGTTTAACATCAACACGTGCAAGGTGGAAAAAAACATTACGCCTGTAATCTACAGAAACGGTAGGCAGAGGAGTTCACGTGTTATGCTTTACATCCCACCCTGGGATAACTAAGTATTCTTTAGTACCGCCTCATAAGTTATTTGTGTGTGGATATTATGTGTTATTGAAAACATATGGCACTATGATTGAAATATGATGTAGGTAGTATGCTAGAGTGAAGACAACTTTTATTGCATATGTCTACATATATTTATTAAGGATAATTACAGCAGTTAACATAAAATTACTATTATTACTGACGTCGTTTATGTTCCACGGAAGTGTTCTATTATTACATATCAACGATTATCAATATTTCTATTATAATGAATGTGAATAAGCTACGATCAGATTGTAAAATTGAGGCATATAATCGCAAAAAACAAACAGTTGAAACATTTCAAGATCAATTCACATATCAATATATCCGAAAATGGCTTATGAAAAAACTAATGTCCGGCGACAATGTATCCCGAGTTAATGAACGTAATTAAGTATCCGGGCTGCGTGGTCGATAGTGTCGCACGGTAATCGATATCGACAATTATCAGTAGCCAACAAATACAAATCTTCACTTTATAAATAAATTAGCACCCGAGCAATACTTTGATCTATTTTAAAGTTTTTATTGCCATATTTTGTTATTCAATGTCAGAAGTCTTAGAAACTGGTGTGCGTGTATGAAAAAAGTGATGACTGATGAAGAAGTACGTGAGATTTGTAATAATAGAGACATTTGGTACACTGTACTCTCTACCTACATCGTAGGAGACCTGGCGTGAACATAATAACTGTACAGAGTTCAGTTACCATAATATTTGTTGCATCTTATTTCCTTGCAGCAGAAATGTGGACGTGAATAAGAGTTAGGAGTAATGTAGTCATATATGTACTAGTTTCGACCATTTTACTTAACATAAAACTAAATTAATGAACAATTTACTGATAAATCAATAATATTTCATTCAAAGTGATGATTGTTGATCACACAATCATTGTTTAGTTATGTTTGATCTTTATTCAAAAGTTATACAGATGACCATTCGCTACTTCCAAGAAATATATTAAGTGATACCTCAGCAGCTGATAAAACATAATGTTTATAGCTATTTTTCGTGTCTTCTTTGTTTTATTTTCCTAGATTCGCTCAGCAGTTTTATGTGTTGGCATTGATGGTTAATTATTATGTTCACGCAAGTGTTTAAGCATTTATCATAATTATTTATAATTAGACAGATTAACAGCCGATAGCTTTTTTGCTATAAATACGATCAAACAAAGACGGGTATGGTGAAGAATGAAATAATTTTAAAAGTTTAATACCGTTTTTATTCAGTAAATATGAGAATTAAACCATACGTCATTATTGCGTGTTAATAATAAAAGGGGCTTACCACAAGGAAGGGTCCGTAGGATGACAATAGAAATGTATAATACAAGCTTCGGGTACACTTGCTAGCGACTATCTTTCTGATTCTTAAAAAAATCGACATTACAATTTTGGCTCCTCGTAAGGACTTACAACTATGTGATGTTCCTACCTATCGAATCTAACCTTTACAGTATTACAGATTGCTTTGTTATATTTTAATTAAAAATCTCTTAGTATACATTAGTTTTATTACTAAGCGATGGACAGGCCACGCCCAAGTCGTAGAACAATATGGGTAATAGGCCAGATGTTTTTGCGTGTTTGTTCGCCACTCGCTAATTGTGCAGGAAAAGTCACGAAGACATTTCCCGAAGGCAAAAACATCGTCACGCCCAGTGCTAACCAGTTTTTGTACCGTTTGTGCGATGTTTGTGGCATCCACTTTCGTGTTTCTAGAGATCGCTATGAAGTAAACTTCTATGTGCTACTGAAGGCCACGAGAAACAATATTTTAACTACGTATTAACAGATCTCTCTCAGATTGTTGACGATTATGATCTTTGTTATTGCAAATTATTCATTGCAAAGGTAAAAACGCGAACGTAAATGATGAAACGTGGGTGTGTATTACTGTCCACTGTCTACCTCTTCGAGGATTACAGGTGTGATGTTGCATTTTTTCTAAGTTAATTTATAACAATAAATAAATTCCTTATAGATTTGCATTATATTTTGCTACAGTAAAGTTCTTAACTTTTATGTTTAATCAGATATTTATTTCAACAGTACCTGCAATTTAAATAATGTAATCAGGAGTAACTTTGAGTGCCTTAGATATATGTAATAATTTCGGAATGGTATTTACAACATCATATGAACTGCTGAATAAATCATTTTCTATTAGAAACTTAAAATTAAGCACGTAATATATTAAAATTAATATTAGAGGGGGCTCATATTAAAATAACATTATTATATTGTGACATAAACATATGTTTGCATAAATAAATTTTTGATTGGTATTATGGACATATTTGTATAATATTACTTAAAAATTTAGAAATATCGTGAGTAGGTACTGATGATTTTCCAAATTTGGTATACGATAAAAATTTTAAATACCATTCCAACGCTTCAGCTTTTTACGCTGTTTATTATTATTATCAACGCTCAGGTGAAGTATAATTAAATTTAGGAAATCTTATTTACCATTACTTCCCACTGGTGATTCCAGGATGCTTCCTGGACTTGAGGAGGCCATAACTTAATGAAGTTAGGGCCTCTTCAAGTGCAGGAAGCATCCTGGAAGCACACATATCAAGTGCAGATTTGTACAGATATGACTCATTAGGCTCGTTTGCCAACATATATGTAGGTACATAACAGAATCAATTCCGACCTTTAATCCGTAACGGGCACTCGATAGCACGCCAATAATTATTTTCTCTTACAAACACCTATCTAAGGGCCTAGCGAATATACGTAGGTACCTTGAAAAATAATTTGCGATTTGATATGCTTTGAACGCCTCCAAAAACCTTTTATGAACATCACTATAGAGTTATGTCATATATACCTACATATTATACAGAAATTACTTTACAAAATTGTATAATTGATTTAAGTTTCTCTCAGTAAGTTACTTTTATTATAACTTTCTCTATGTATTAGTTTCCAAACATAACATCACACCTGTAATCCCCTAAGAAGTAGGCAGAGGAATCTAGTACACTCTATTTCACCAATTATGCTTACATACTACTATGGAATTGGTGGGCTATTGCCATATACCGGGCGCAAATTCAGAGGCACTGCAAGAATTTTTTGCTGTAAATTCCTAGTTGACAAAATCCATTTGTAACCGACACAGGATTTTAATCCAGGACCTCTTAATCGACAGTCACACTTGCAAACACTCGACAAATGAGACAATCTAGCTTTCATTTGATGAATACCCAGTGACAAAGTACGAGAACTACGAGTAGCTGTTATGTGCTTATGCGTAAAAATAGTTTTATAAGTAGGTGCGTAAAAATGTTTACAAGTGATCGCTTTTTGTAGTAGTAAAAATTACTGCAAATTTTGAGATATATTTAAATATAGTAATAACGTGGAGAGGTATTGTTTGTGACCGTAGATTGTTTTCAACTCATAAGCATACAACTATAAACAAATCTCTAAAAACTCTTCCAAATTAACCGAATTTTGACGTATAAGATAATGAAGTCTGTAAACATCACAAGTTAACACTTATTGCGACATAATGCAAGCGTCTGCATACTTTACAATCAGCTCATCAGAACAATCGCAGTGGTACCGTCGTGCAACGTGCCAACGAGGAAACTATGACACGTCCGGACACGTAGCGGCCATCAATCAACACGAGTGAATGACCTCACCTTATCCTTCGACAATGCGTGACGTCAGGGCTGCCAACCGAGAGCCGTACATGGCAAAGTTGGGCAACTTGACGGCGATCGACGTATGGGGGACAAAAGACTGACTGAATTTCGATATAAGGGATGCGTTATTTACGACTTTTTGTTTCATCTGTTTGCAAACGTTTATGGATAAGTCATCGTTTCATTTTTAACTGATGACAAAGCTACTATTGATACATACGCTACCCTATGTTTCTGTCGTTTCATCAAAAATTTGACAGGATAATTTAGCTCCTGAACAAAAATTTAAGTGTTACTATACTTTGTTGTTGGTATACTTAACACTTAGGCTATTGAATTCTTGACCTTAGAAAAATATTCATCTAGCACTTAGAAAAAAATAAAAAAAAAACAAAATTAAATACTAATAAGGCGCCTAAAACAAAATGGTCCATAAAATTTGTGATGCTTTTATGATCGTTGAATTTTAATTCACACTTTGTTCCAATCTGCAAATCTTGGCAATTCTCTTTTATTTCCAACTGTTATAGGCTATAAATTTTTAATAGAATATTCGCCCACAATAGACATTCGCTTCACTGTTGCACGATTCGCGTCTTCGTCTGCTTATATTTTGCTATAATTACAACATATTTGGGTGCTCTATTCCATATAGCTCCCAAGGTTTAGTTCCTAATTGTTGCGAGTTATTTGTAATTGACCTCATCGATGGTTCCATTATAGATACATGCTGTCAAAGAAGCTCAGCAAAAACCAACTTAGCAATTTTATTATATGTATGAATTGCATTTTCTTCGCGCTGCTATTTTTATGGAGAGCACGTGTCTTATAATTATGGGCTCTTAGCTCTGATTGACGACTAATGGACGATAGGCAATTATCTATAGACGTGGTAATTGTTATCGCGCGATTGGCACCGACATGCTTTCTGTCTGAAGGTTTCCGAGAACGTACCAGAAATTACGACGATCCTCTGATGTGACTATACCTATTTCTATTAAAAGATACTTTAATATTTCTTGGAATTCTAGAACTTTCTAATAGAGCAAAGTTTTTGATACATTCCACAATAAGCGACAATACCCAACTAGGATGATTTATTCAAGAATTTTGAAGGTTAGTAGGTGCACTTCATTTCTAATAAATTAAGCTGAAGACGAAGGTGTGACGGATTCATGTAGGTATGTTTGCTTGAGGAAACATCATCGCTGGATATAAAGCGCACGATAAAAAGCAATGATTATATTTTGTACTTTTTAAACAAGTCTACAACAATTTGATTTTCTTATATCGACCACAAGCGCATTGGTATCTCTTCAGGACTTTTTTCTCATTCTTGACGCGTTTAGTCCTAAACAGAAAGTTCTACCTTCTATCGAGTATACCTTCATAGTATAATTCTGTAAATAGCGGGCTAACGTCAGCATATTCATTGAGAATTAATGAATTCATCGTCGAAAGGATGTTAATTTAACGAAAAATCATATTCATATTAATGAAAAGCAATATCAAGTCAACATAACTTTTAATAACATATATTCTTCTTTCTATTTTATTATTCGTGTAGAAAGCGGTGTTTTATTGAATTTAGTTGAACATCGTCAAAAACCAGTATCGGGCATAAATCGTGAAGAAATCGCAAGCGGGTCGCCTGCACCGATCAGAGGAGTCAGAGGTCGGCCACACTAGTGTTGGGGAGCCGGTATAGGCGATAATTCCCAAATTTAATTTTTACCGTGCGATATTCGTGTAATGAAACAATCTCCCTCATGTGATTGTACATGAGTACATTGTAATTATATGAGTAGGTATAATTTTATCAAATGAGTAATTAATAGTTTATTTGCTCATATAATTGTATATTTATATTTTTGATACATGTGTTACTTTTATAGAACGACTTATAAGAATTATTATAATAGAAGACAAACGGTCATCTGGAGTTATGGTAAGTTGATGTCTTAGGACGCATCTGTATTTTCCATGAGGTGGGATTGCGGCTTAGCGCTAGCCTGTCACATAATAAAAGAAAAATTGAAAAGCTTTAAATTACAAAATGTTATCTATTCGGTTAGAAGTCTGCCAACCAGCATTTGGCAAGCGTTGCAGATTTACGATCTCAACAGTGTGAAAGTGTCCAACAGCAGAACACTAAAAGGGTTGAAAAAAAATTATGAAAGGACCAAAACAGTACAATTCCGAGATTACTGATAGATTAAAATAAGTAAGAATAATTCCTGCAGCATACCAACACTAGATTCAGAATTATTAATTTTTGCGAAAGCACGAGGTGAGAGCGATTCCGCTCACAATGTACAATCATCAATTATTACATTCGTTATTTATCGATTGGTTTATCGCATGCTATAATTAACAGTTACATAAAAAAATCGTTATTTGTTTCTGAAATTGTTGTTTAAAAATTAATTGGTAACTTTTCCTTAAAGAAGATTATTGTCTCGATAACAATATCACGTAAATTTGATTGTTCCGATCAGATAGAAAACTAGTCGCATAGCTTTGTGACTAAAATGCATAATAATTTGAGGTGATAACTTTTAGTAACTTTCCAGAACTGGTTCATGTGATTTATGTTAACAATTTGCTACACCCGAGCTCTAAATTTGAATCATGTCTATTTTCGGAGCTGTGTAAAAAAAATTAACATAGATAAATGAACGACAGAAAAATTGCGAAAGAAATACTTTTTAATAAATTGGTGGATACGGTTATAGTTGATATTTTTGTAATAGACCACCTCGGCAACCGCAATATAGGCATCTACCTACCATTACCACAAATTTAAAAGAAAAAACTTCCAAATACGGAAAGTACAGAGAAAAAGAGACATGTATAAATATTGTATACAAGTTGAACTTTGCAAAGAAAGTAACTGTAGCAAAATATATAGGTTGTGTTGTCCTGATATATTTTACGTAGTCAGACACAGTGATTAACTTCTGGCTTCGCTCTTTCACGAGTCTCACTTGACACTTTATGAACGTTCTTTTGTCGCATACCGCCATTCCGCCCTGACCTCCCACCCTTCCCTTTCTCCTTCGTTTGAAAAGTGACGGAAGGTGCACGTATGCCTTGAGAGGAGTCAGCTTTCGCTGGTTGTAGCCAGTTGGTACACAATACTTGGTGAGACAATGAGAGCGTTGAATATGCATGGTGGCATCGCGCTGCAATTTGGCCGGAACCGTCTTCTAATGACAATGTGACAAAAATAACACCTCTGCTGCTTCACGCACTCGCGTCCGTTACCGCTCGACTTTTGAATACATACCATAAATCAATATCTATTTCACTGCTGTATTAATATCGTGCTATAAAGTCAGATAAATACATAGGTGAGGCATAAAGCATCTATAGTCATATACCTATAACCAACACCTACGACAACTTATGTTGAGTTCCCAATCCGTTCTTATAAAAATATTTCGGTACAAGTTGCGTTAATAAGTTATAAACTTGACATACGTTGTACCAGTTAGTTATATTAATAAATCCATACGAAAATATTTTTTCCGGTACTTTTACTGTAGGGAAAATGTATAGTACATATTTTGAGAGAAACGCTAATAACGTTAAAATGTTTTGTTTTAAGACGATAAACGTTTTGAAGCAGAGGAATATTATGTTAATAAAAATGTAGTGACCAAATATATCCATACTGGTTAAAATTAAACGTAATTGCAAAATAACAACTCCTTAATTATAAGTAAATATGATGGGTGTAACAAAAGTATTAAAAAAAATGCATCGTTATTATGACGCAGTGCGTTGCGCGGGCGCAGGCAGCAACAGTGCGTGGTGTGCGTGCATGATAAATAACTCGTATTTACTGCGCGTATATATTTTGTACTGTACTTAATAAACGCTTAGAACGAAGCACTACACATCATTTCTATACCTTATTTAAACAAATGAGGCAAATATAGCTATTATTAGTATATACATTATTTGTTTTATTACGGTCTATTGCTACGAGTTTTACTACCATGTCATATGTAATTTAACATTTCATAAGGTAACGAAGAAATATAAATATATATATACACATAAATCAATATAAAATTTTTAATGTTGCGGTTGTACAATTTTATTCCAATACTTCTTCATTAAAACGATCAATTTCAATTTAAGTGCAAACTAAAAACAAAACATTTTGAAATGTAGGTATCAGTTGAAAAAACATATACGTAACCAATAACGCCATATAACGCTGCGATGTTGAATCAGAATCGATTTAACGATATCATATTTTCCCCTTAAGCGAACACCGATGACATCTGCCCCGTTACGGTGCAAAACGGACAAAAAGACAGTTAATCATCGATATAATCAATAGGGCGGAAGTCGGGCAATCTGCATAACAAATCAACTCAAATTCCTCCGTTGTTCTGAGCAAATGCAACGGGATGACAGCATATGTGATACTTTGTGGATTATTATTAGGCCAGGTTACGGGGTAACCAGAGAGTGCCGAGTGCCAATATATCTTACCCTTACCAACCCGGCCGTGCTTCTTCTAGAATTTACGAGTAGCTTCTTGTTATTGAAAATAATGAGTAAATGTATCGCTTTAATACATTAATTAATATATCAAAGCAACTCAATCAGAACGGCAGTGTGTTAGTTTTTTCCCGGCTTTTTTTGTTGTTTTTTATAATTTCATGAATGTTGTACATGACTCTTATTCTGATAAAAACTGATTGACTGCTCTGACTGCCTTATCGTTGGTCGTGTTCGTTGTAAGTGCGACTATCGATCGGGAGGTCCTGGATTCAATTCCCGGGACGGGCATTACTAAATTTTTCTAATTTAGATTTTCTAGTATTGGCTCGGAGTCTGGATATGTGCACGGTGTATGGCAATAGGCTTACCACCTATTCCATAGTGGGACGTAAACGTAACTGGT
>DWDV01000683.1:0-15525 GCA_018245615.1 Mimoniades ocyalus
ATAGGCTTGCTAAATAATGCAGTCAAACTGCTATCCCAACTCATGGAAAGCGAGATGCAGCCTGGGATCCAGCACGCCTGCCCAAATATGACTATTCACTCTTGTCTTGAATAATTCCAGGTTGTACGAATCGAGTAAAATAGAGGCCTGCAAGGAATTTCACTCTTTCGCAGTCTGTAGCAGGAACGATTTAGTAAACCGTTTCGTTCTGTTCGGGTTCCTATGACATGTGAATGCAGATTCAGCATGTTAACATATAACTTGGTAATGTATATTATATTACGATTGTATTTTCCCGAATTTGTATCATGTGGAATTAAAATAGTCGTGGCAATTTGATAGGTGACAAAGGTTGTAATTTCGTTCCCACATCGCAGCACGGAACGCTGAAAACCAATCCTATTCAGCGATCCCTGTCGCCGCCACAAAATATAAATCACGACGACGACACACCAAACAAAAGAGTCGGTAAATGAATACTTTTCCAATTAAATCGCCGCCTTTTTAATTAAACGAAAGCTTAAAGCCTTATGGCTCATACGGTTCAATGGGCCAGTGGCGCCCCCACCCTAATGCCGATTGACATTTTTACAGCGGTGTGAACGGTAAAAATATTTTATTAACCCGTTGTACGATTTGCGGCGAGAATCATTTAAGGGACTGGCTCGATTATTCAAGGTCGAATCTTATAATGTCAAAACCTCATTTATTAAGGTAATGTATTGTTGAGCTGTTTGTGATCGTTTTAATAATTTAACGGTTTGGCGATTTTATTGTTACAATTGCTATTATTACTGATTGATTGGATTTTTGCTTTTGTAACATTACACTCTATATTAGTAGCGTATGAAATATAGCTATGGCTGAGGTTATCAGACACATCGATTTGAAAATTCAAAAATGGCAGCTAATTGTTTAACGCATGTACTCGTATATTAGTAAAAGTAGATTTTAGATTTAAAGACGATTCAAATTAAGGCAGCAAAATTTAACGAAGATAATGTTGAAGGACATTTGAGCTGGGAAATATCGTAGGTACATAACGTACCGGAGCGGACGCCATTTTTTGATAAGAGTACGTTTTAAAGCGAAAGTGGTTAAACCGATTGCCTCATTCCGAGCGGCCCCGGCGTCCACTTCAAATTAACGAACTCTTAAAAACTCACTCGAACACTGTTCACACCATATGTTCATGTACTCGGTGTGACGTTGCCCGTTAATAATTGTTTATGACGCGCCCGTACGAGTAAGTGACATGAATTTCGCCGTCGAATTAACAATCACGCTGCTGGATCGCAACGAACCTCGTCGTAGGACCCTGAAATATAACCCTTTTAAAACTCTTCAGCGTAGTGTTAATATGTATCGAAATAAACGTATAATCGAATCAGCTATAAAAGATATAACTACGTACACCTGTGACGAGACATGAACCTTTCTGCCCGCGTAATAATAAAGATTAAACTTTTCGTCAGTTCGTATATGTATATATATGATTAAATAATGTGTCCGCTGAACTCACGACAGCATTTTTCAAGATAGCTCGACTAATTTCCGATCTATCTGAGGTTCACCTTCAAACGTTCTCGACGGCATTGATGTCGGGACGACGACTCAATCTCGGATCTTTAGATCGGTGAATTGAGCTAGTCACATTAGTTGAGTTACGTCGAAAAATCTATACGTGAATTGAATCGGTACGTAATTTAATCAATAATAAAGATTTTTCTCTTTTACATTAATTTCCTTTAATCACATTAGAATCACATCCGCTTGTACTTAAATAGAATTAACATACTATTAAGTTAATATTTCGTATGTCGCCTGTAAGTATTACAATACCAGATAATTGCAATCTTGTTAACTCTGGCATGTAAAAAGTATATTATACCTATCAGCTCACTCGAATATAACACTAAGACATCGACCGCTTCTACCGGTTTGATTCAAAACGATTAATGTGTTCTTAAATTTCTTAAAAGAAATACAGAATACTTATTAAAATAATCCAATAGATGCGTATGAAGGGAGTGTAGTCGGCCAGACTGCCACTGCCATTTGACGCGTACAAGTACACTGCGCAATACGCAATGCGGGGGAAACAGATTGACGTTACCAACTCATCTTTTCCTCGTTCAAGGGGCACTACCATATAGAGGATTTTGTGCTTTCCACGGCCACGCATGTACAAGACACAACACAAGAGTATTCGAAGAACAACGTAAGATAAATGAGCTGAAATTCTCTTTGGTATAAATATGTAATATCTGCTATCACATATTTCTAGGAAAGCCAATATATTGAATTGTAACGTGAATTTCTCCACCGAATTAACAGTTAGTTCGGGATTGCGGCGAACACGGTCGTACTGACTTGAAATAGTTCCATTGTGGAATGCTTTTGATCTAAAACGGTGGTGTGGCCACAGCTTTATCGGAAAATAGAAGTTGGCGTGGGTGCGAGCAGAGCTTTATTGATATTTTGCTATTTTGACACATAGGCCCATAAATTTTCATGATGCCATAAATCGATTTTATGATAGATGATGAGAATATATCTATTCGGAAAGTTAGTAGGTCCTTAGAGTTACATATGTACTTGTAGTAACATATGTAGGTACTTGTAGTTACATACATATGTATTTGTAGTTACAATTGTCTGACAACATACAATTTAAATTATTAATTGTTAATAATAATACTCATATACCTTATTACTTATGTGTTATTTATCATTATAGACTACGACTTACCTGTTTCAAAAGAGTTTGTAGATGACTTAGGATAAAAAGCGTATGAAGAATGGTCAGGCTACGATGGTGGCTGCAGTCAGGCAATAAGTATCCTTATTTCAGTTAACTTTCCCAAGGACATAATAAAACATATCGCGAGTAACGATTCGTCCGGAGGCCGTAACTACGAAATCCGTTAATGACAATTTTATTTACAAAAGCAGAATACACGACCCTTAGCCTCTATAAAACGAATTTTTGCCTCGAATTCGCACAAATAATTCAAAATTATCATTAAGGAGAACGTAAAATATTTTAATAGTATCGCATATTTTATCATATGACTTCTACTTTATACCGTTTCTCAATGGATATGGTACCGCTTCCGCAAGCGAAATGAGCGCTGAACTTTATTTGTTAGTTCAACGTTTCAAAGGACAGTAAAGCGCTTAAGCGGGCGGAGGCGTCAGTGCGCATGCGGTATACTTAAATGGCCCCTTACCCCCATCGTCAGTTGCCACCCACCGAAACGGTTTAAGTAGAACGTGTATGACCACATGTGTGTGTGTGCGCTTCTGGGCTGTGTGCCGGAACGGGCTTTGTCACACGTTGGCATGAATGAGGGAGAGGCACGATCAATATTTTGAGGTTTGTAAGCTCAGGAACTTATGAAATTTTTAGTAGTTTCATAATACCGCGCCTGTGGCGTGTAATTAAATATCCTTGCGGTTTCCGGGCGTTTTGTTCGATCCCTCTGCGGCCGCTCCGAATTACCAGCTGCTTATCCGTACGTGAATTTGTCGCTTGCTTAATGAGCCTAATTAATTGTAAATTAGACTATTGTCACAATTGCGACGTAGGCTGATAAATAATGAACATGGATTTACAAGCTGACAACATGGCTAAGCTGAACAATTTGTTTACGCTTAACTATGTTTGCAGATCTCAGTACACTAAACATATACCGCTCACTAAATATTACGACAACTAACTAAGATAATATTTGGTAATTTATCTATCTAAAATAATAACATGTAACTACATGAACATTTAGATGCAAATGCTTATTATTTTGAACAGTAAACTTAAAAAGGGCTAACTAAAAATGATACGGCAGGCAATGACAGTGAACTAGTACAACGAGACAACAGATAAAGCGGACAGAGTAAAGTAGAGCTAACAGTGAGAAAAGAATTAGTACAGACACACAGATACATGTTATATGGAACGATTAAGGCGGAAAGTAAAACATAACGAAACAAAAAAGTAACGTTTTAGGAGAGTGCGATCGTGGCTGACGGAAAGTTTCCAGTGTGAAAATAATAATATAAAAAACACCGCAAATGAAAGGACAGAAAAAAAACATAAGAGAAAAGTGAATTTAATTTCGACGACTTTCTGTTTTCGGATCATTGAGCTAAGCTCGAGATTAATTGAAATTGGTTAATTTAGGCTTCGAAGGATCGGATTTCATTTATAGTCTCGGCGAATGCGCAGACTTGTATCGTTTGGAACAAAGTTAATTAAAAGGTCATTTGTACACGGTGAAATGTTATTTTGCGGGAAAATTATCAGCTTTGTCAATAAAGATATTATCAATATTGTCCAATTAGGTAAAATTTCGATTAGTTATAAATGAAATCCGTCCCGATCACTTACATCCAAAGACTCAGTTTTCAGCCAATTCAGAACTGAAAATAAATAACTTTATAAATCAATTCATACAACAACCATTCCTATAGTTTTATATTGGAGTACCTTAGAGTCCCTCGCCAAGAGGTAAGACTCACCTGAAACTGAAGAAATTTCTTTTATTTATTTCAAATTAAACAAAATTTATATTTATTTAAATACTTAGAATACATAATATTTATAGAAAGTTATTATATATATGTATACAGTTCAATCATGAACAAAGCGTTTTTAACCACAATTGTATTTATTACAATGTAACATTAGGGTATAAATCTCACTGTGGATCTTAAAGCAAGGAACGCATGACTACGTACTGACCGTAGCTAGAAAAGAAACCGAGAATAATAACAAAAAGTGGAATGAACTCTGAGAAAGCAGATTTCCTTTTATTTCGACTTCTTTTGTAGCCACGCTCCACTCCTTATTATTAAACCTTCAGGAACTGTAATTTATCTGCTAAAATATTAAATTCCATTCTGATGAAAATAAAACATATATATTTATGTAATTCTACTTTTAAAACTAATCACTTTATGTATGTAATACATATGTGGTAAATCTAAGCAACGTTAAGTATAAAAATTCAATTCATAATAATCAACCTTTCCTTACTAAACATTATATGTTATTATTTCTTCGTCAGCTATAAGACGTTGCGATGTTAATATTAAATGAGCTGTCAAATTATTATGTATGAACCCTGATTCTGATTAATCCATCTTTACGGTAAAATGAAATTACAAACACATTACAGTAAATTTGATTTTCGTAAATCAAATCACAGCACTTTTCAAGGGTGTTTTTCTTAATGTTATATTGAATTTTACAGATTAAAAGGTACCGCAGATATTTTATTAGTAAAAATATTATCGAGGTGAATTCATTCATTCGTGACAGTCTAAAGAAAATTTTATTAACTTTTGTTTTAGCAGAAATCTAAGATCATTTCCTGATCACAATATGTATATGTACGTCCGTTATACTCTTAGTGGTAAAACTCGAAACATGATCTCCATATTTTAATATAAGCAATCTAAAGTGAAAACAGATCGTTAAAAAAAAAGTGAAATCAGAAAGAGAAAAAGAACGTTGAAAAAACCGCTAGGATTGTTAACAGAGAAGAGAAAAGCAAATTAAGAATAGCATGACATTTATTTCCTACGAACACAAAAGTTAATATCTTATTAGTTTGTAATACTCCATGAAGCCAGGATACGAGGAATCGCAATGCCTGTACGTCACGCAGTTATATCCAGTATTGAACGATCTCGGTCCTCGACAGCAGAATATAGGGCAATAAGTCAGCAAATGAATCCGACATGATACATTGCTGTTGCTATAACAGCCAGTACCAATATCGTCTACATATAAGATTTCTTCCTCAGATTTATCACCCTCTATGCAAATAGTCTCCGTGATGGATATTGCGAACCGGGGCGCCGAGTTTACCGATGTGTCGAAATTAATGTTTTTTTCGACGCCAGTAGTATGAGTTTTCTGACGGAAGTCTAGTCATTTTTCATCTCATATGGTACGCGTATTACTCATTCGTTCTCTCAAGATGGTATATCGAAGTAGGGCCTTACTTTACGAGAATAACGGGAAATTATTATAGCAAGATAGGTACGCTGGTGTCATGATAACTTGACATTAAATTTGTCTGGAATTTGTCATGGAAATTTTTCTTTCCATATTTTGAACTTATTCACAGCCATAGTATTCGTTTCAGAAGTGTACTTCTACGCGTGAACCTGCTAAAGACGATATTTGGTTTGTTTTTGATTGATTGAAAATTACAATTATTATGTCAATAATGATAATCAAGTAACACTTGTTTTTGGATTAGACTAACAATAAAGATAATATAAGGGAGAGAGAAAATATAAAAATGGCTTTTTTACCCTAATTACATGTAATTATAATGAAAAAGCAAAAGAGACTATAGGACACGAAATAAATATACCGTAAATTATGTGCGGTAGACGAGGTATTAACTACAGTTAGTATGAAATTCTTCGATAGGTATGAGTGACGATTGGTCACTGGAATTATCGGGTTTAACGCTGAGTAAACACTGACGGTAATCAAGCAACTATCGAGCTGATCGCATTATTGGACGCCGATTAATTTGACTACCGTAGTTATGACTTCGTGCGGTTTTTGTGGTTCAACTAGCCTACTGCAAATGGTAGTCCACATTTCAAATTGCAGCATAAATTATTGTGGAAAAAATTGAAGTTTGTCGTATTCCAAATGCGAACAAATTCTTGACTGATTTGACATTTGGATATAATTTATGGGGTTTTTCAACACACTTATGTTTGTATGTAACTGTATGTTTGTAGGTAACCGTATGTTTGTATGTAACCGACTCTTCGGAGTCGATTTTGCCCCACTTCTAGTGATCAGATTTAATTGAAACTTGGCACACATGTCAATGACCGAGGACAATACAATAATTACCAATAATAACATAATAATAATATTTGATTAATAAAATAATAATAAATGTGTACATATTAAAGGTGGTTGTTTAATAGCAAATCGAAATAAAAAGCTAAAAATAAATTACAGTTAAAAAAAACTATAAATATGTTTTTAGAGTTACATAATCTAATTAAAAAGTAAAAAAAATAATTTTTAACGTATGAATAAAATTACTGACGCTAAAATTAATGTTATTGTTCTAAAAGCGTGGGGTACTTTGTATAACGTTTTTAAACTAACTCTGCGTTTCGGAATGAAACTAGTGAAAAATTAAAACGATTGATATTGAGCACTTACGCTTTTAGAACAGTGACATTAATTTTCTCGTCAGTAGTTTTATTCGTACGTTAAAAATTATTTATACGTATCCTTTATTTAATTATTGAAAGTTATTTTTTTATATCAAATGAATCTTAGTAATAATTTTGTAATGTTTTGATAAAAAGTATGATTAATATGATTACTACCATTTAGTGCCCATAAAAGTTCTGGCTAAATCTAATATTCATGGATTTGACCAAATACAGCATTGTGAAATTAGGTTCTATGAATTTAACCTTATCATAGGCCGACAGTTCACCTTGTTGTAAGTACTCCCTGGATTTTCTATAGGATATCTAGATAGAGTTTCCCAAAGCAGCTTGAAATTTTGTGGTTGGACACGTGACATTAAAAATATCAAGAGAAAAGATGACGTTTGAGATATACCAAAGATGATCAAAGTACTTGAAGATATTTCATTACTGTTTGTTCCTTATTGAATAAAGGCTACTTGCCACAAATTACCATTTATACCAAAATCCAATCGGTTGCAGTCGTTGAGTTACGGCTTGGCGGTCGTTAGAACGTTTGATAAATCATTGCGTCATTTTTGAAATATCCACATCGAATCAGGAATTATTCACAAGACAATCTAAAAATAATTCTGACGGATATATTCTTAAGAAAATCAAAATTCAAATGCATCTCGTTATTGGCTCACGTTTCTTCTAATATTTTTATATGTACATATGAGATTAGTACTGAAATTTGAAATTATTAAGTACAAAATGGACGTTCTACAATGCGAATTTATTTTATTTTAGCGAATTGCGAGAACCCTAGGACAACTAGTCGGTCAAGTAGCTACGAGTCGGACACGAAATGCTGACTTAGTTACAAAAAGGGCAAATTCAAACTGTAAAACACTAAAAGTATTACAAGTTGGAACGTTGCGAATTTAATTCAAAATATAAAAATCAAGCTAATGTCAAACTCTGGCTCGGGAAGCGTAGGTATTCATTATTTCGCCGCCGCTGGACATCTCCATTAATTACGGGACTCTTGATGCTACAACAGTTTTCTTTTTATTCCTCGTCCACGTTTTCGCAAGCAATTTATTTCACTCTGCTGACTGTGGCGAATTTTACTTACAGATTGGCGAAGCTCTAAACAACAAAGGACGGAATATAATAGCACGAATTCTGAAACGGATGAAAATAATTTCAAATGTAAACGATCGTTTTACTCATTTTTGGTAAATAATGGTTATGAATAGTGGGTACAAAATAATTGGTACGAAACGACTAAATTTAAAATGAATACATCCCATGATTGCATATGCGTGCAAGGGACAAAGCTAATTAAGTTGGCAACACTGCCAGGCCATCTGTCACCTTGCGTGACTCGACGGTGTGACCTTTGCATTGTCTGTCAAAGTTCGGGGTGGCGGGCGATAAAGAAACAGTTGCCCATTACCAACTGTTTCGCTTTAGGTTGAAATCGATTGTTAATTATTGTAAGCGGAAAGTTATGTGACAATCGACTCTGTTTATGTAATTTCATTAAAATATTACTTTAGATACTTCCATGGGGGTACCTTATTATGATAGAATGTTAACTATATTTGTTCAGTCAGTGAATTTAAAACTATAACACACAATTTTTTTAACTCAAAAGGAATTTATTAAACTGAACAAGATGAATAAACAATTTTCAACTTACTTCGTTCCAAAACACACAACAATACTGTTGGCATACAAGGGAGTGCGCACAACCTTTACAATATGAGACAAACCTTTTTAAACGTAACGTCAGTTAAATTAAAACAAATTGCTGTTTAACATGTCAGCACAGTTAGGGAACAGTTGGTGCTGAGGGCAGCTAATCCTAAGACATCCGATGCAAATACATTCATCAGTCTAATGCATAGGAAGTAATCAGGCCCCCTAAAATAAATTAGGGAGGGATTACAGAAATCTAACGATTGTATCACCAACCCAATTGGGGAAGAATGTTAAGATGGAAATCGAAAACAGGATAAATATTCTTCAATTTATTGTCTATGTAAGGGTAGTGATATAACTAATTGACACTGATTTTAATATGAATTATAAATATATGGTAGATACATAAATCCAGATCACAAAATATCTTTTCGAATTTCCGTAGGCATTACGTACAATGAATACATTTTAAGGCATGCGAACAGATGAAATTGAAATGTTGTAGTGAAAATAATGAGTTGAAATAATATGACATAAACAAATGATAAATACAAAAACATTTCAGAAATATATAGGGAACATCTCTCTGTTTGTGGCTTGTGGTGACGGAGATTTAATTTTTTGGAATTCCAATTTTTCGGAGTTATCTCATTTTAAGGCTTATCATTCAAATCCAAATTCCAAATTCAAATCCAAATTCAAATCTAATTATATCATTATCATTGCTGCTATCGGACTCACTTCATATGTAATTAATAACATTATTAAATGGAATATATAGGAAATTGCCGGACCATCACACGATAAATCAGGGTGGATTACGCTATTTAGGGCGATGATAGTAAGAATAGCAGCGATCGTAAATAATTCCCAATGAGAGTGCTGTCATGCTGACAGAATGTAATTGATGAAGGGTTTATTGTCAATTGCACTTTGAGCTTAAGGGAAGCGATTTGAGGGTACGCACAGTGAATATTTCGCGAATCGATTGGGATGAGCTTGCATCGTTAAGGCATACTTCAGTATTTAGCCCACTTTGAGTTGTAAAATTCAAGTATCTTGTGTGGAAGTCTACGGCTACCTGCTTGTGTTTACGATAACGGCTGCAATTTTTTTTTTGTTTACGTTTTTATGTTGTACTAGGTAACAAATGGCCAATGTGCAAATACATAAAACATTGGTTTATGTATTTGCATACATCAATTCGCCATTGGCCAAACTTATTGTCTACTTGTAGAATTATTGTTTGGGTAATATTGTAATGGATATAATAATTACTCAAATGTGACTTTGTGATTATAAGTGGAATATGTATTTTTAAGAGAGCGATACTTATAACCATGTTTGTCAGTTTACCCACTTGTCAAAAATATTCTATTTCCCTATCGGTAAAACGGCACAAATTGATGCCGCACTTTATGGCTGACAGAGAATAAATGAAGGAAGCCCATTTAAGCCTCATGTTTTCGTGCAGGGGAAAAATGAATTACGATCCATTTGAAGGAAGTATTAATATCAATAATGTTTGGGCATTTTTATTTCGTGAACATTTTACTTTATATAGTTCCCCGTGTTAATTTTGCGAGTGTTCATATATTATAAACTAATTCATTAATGTCTTACTCCATCCATTATGAATTTTAGTTCATTATAAAAAAGCTAATTATGAAATTGTAATCTACCGGATACAAGTAAGCCGTTATTTTAAAATTGACGTCGTAATCGCGCAATCGTTTGATAAATTCTAAACATTTCCTTATAAATTACTGGCATTTTTTAAATTTTTGCTTTAGATCTTACCAGGAGGCACAGAATGACGCTTCTCACATTCGCAAAATAAATAGGCCACCCATTCATTTCTTTGTGGGAAATTGGGATGGCTTTTTGTGCCACGAGGACTGCCTCTTCGTCACAGTGAAGGGTATATTTTAGATATTGGAATAGTACATAATTACATTGCTATCGATATACGCGCTTATTGATTTATTTTTAGAATAATATGCAAATCATTGTAGTTTAAGTAGGAATCTTACAATGAGTCAATGATAAATAAATGTTTCACTACAAATTGTTTCACAAGTATTGTATTAAGTTACACCAAATACAAGAAGTAAAAGTGCGTACCGTGGGCGAGGAATTTCTTCAGTGTCTATATTAATATATTTTGATATCAAGTATCTATGACAATAAAGTTGATGAAACGAATTAAGCAGGCAAAACGTAAAACTCATTAGATGAAAGTGTTTCAATGAGTATCTTTAAATTCCGACCCTTTATTGTGAAATTCGATCTAAATATTATGATTTAAAGTTGAAATAAACCTCTCGACCGGAGAGGGCACCAATTTAGCAGTGTTTTAGCGCAAATAATACTGATGAATTCAGCGGGGCCCTCGACTCAAGTTGAGAACATTCGAAATACTTTGGGCCCGTCGTGGACTCTAAGTACAGTTGTTTTGAATCGCGTTCTCAATTGCGGGTTTGTGGAAAACGAGATTTGTTTTACATGTTATTTTGTAAAGGTATATTTAGTTTTTCGTTACACTTCACTCCTTATTCTTTTTTGATGTCTACGTCTATTCTTTAGGGATGTTATTGTAAGCAGGAACAGTATATTTATTTCCGTTCATTTACTACGTTCTCATCGCGGTTGTTATTGATAGCCAATTATCTATATCGCAATTATTATGAAATACTTTAGGATCTTTATCACAGATATTGTATTCAGACGCTAAGTGTTCCTAATTCAAATTTCGCGAGCATCTAGACGTGATTATTGACGTCAAAGGCATTTCGTTTAATTATTCGACCGTTAGAAATGTTAAGCATTTCGACAATCAACGCTTCGCGACGAGTGCGAAGGCTAACTTCCATCAGGCAATTAACGGCATTTGCAATTCCGAATTTGCCATCGTTAACGACAGATAAAAAAATATCCAGGGAAAAACTTTATAAAGTGCGAAAAGTAAACACAGGGTGGGAACGGAACGGTTATACGGCGAATAATTTTAAGGATAAAATATTAACAAAAATTTTCACAACAGATTATGACCGTAATTTATTAGGGAATGCCGCATTTACACTATATATACCTTTACCCCTTCATTATAGACAAGTATATATTGATGAAATAGTAGTTTATTGGCAGTCTGTCACAAAGCATAGTATAAAGGCAACATAAACTAATACTCACATGTATTCGATTCGGCATTTTAAAAACTGAACGTTAATATTAATAAAATAATGATAAGGATACATAAAAGTTAATAATAAAGAAACTGAAAAAAAAATGTATCTAGACATGAATTAGGAGACAAATTCTTAAAGATATTGTTCCGTTTTTAAATTTTTAAATACGTCGTCTAATTACTTTTATTCTTTACTTAGGGCTCTATCAGACCGGCGTATTTTTGGCGCGCTTTACGCTCGTTTCTGTATATGCTCCTAAAATAAGCTGGTCTGAAAGAGCTCTGCGTGCTTGTGCTCGTATGAGACGCACGTAGCGCACAAAGAGCGCACATACGCGCGCATAAAACGAGCTGATAGGCGCCGGAAATACGCTGGTCTGAAAAAGCCCTTAGAACTCTTTATTCGGGGTTTGTGGAGACTTGAGTGTTGTTTTATTCCCTCGTCCAGTTTTTATGAATATTTAAAACTTAAAATTCGACTTGCGAAGTCTGTATAAAGGTGCAGATGTACCTGAAACAATAAAAAGTGTACATTAATATTCATGCTTTCTAGTCTAGCATTTATTTATCAGGGGTAGATATTTTTTTGTAAGTAGGTACTAAGCTTGTACTGTAATTTTCTTTAATACAAACACACATTATAAGCAAGGTTAAAATTATGTAATTGGAGATTTATTAATTTATTATGATTACGAGTTATACTAAAAACTAAATCTAGCCTATATACTTTTAAATAGTATCAGCACTACGATTTAGACTTACTGTACTAATGACCCTCGCTAACAGAGAACAATCTGGGTAGACACTCGAGTCACATTTATTCTTCACATTGGTGGACATTATCTTGTATATATACTACATCATATTTGTTATTGAACAATCAAATTGTAACATCGTGTACGTAAGATTTTAAATCTTAGTTTCTTAATGATTGTAAGAAAAGGAATTATAGTAAAGAAATACTATTTTGTCTCTATATTTTTTAAAAGTCTCATTAAACGAGAACAGCACGTGAGTCCGGAGCGCGTCATTAGGCGACCGGCTTAATGAGCGTGACTCGGAACGGACTCGAGAACTGTGGCTTTGTGACCTCGCTTCCAGGTCACATTTCCAATTCACTTATTGAATCTTTCATATTCTTGATCACATAATACTTGTACATGTGATCATTGTCTGTTTTTAACTAAAAATTGCGTCATCTGTACTTTATTTGTATGTTTTGTAGAACAAGACTGAAGGCACACACATGTGTTACGCGGACGCCGTAGTTTAAATTACTGACATGTAAATTTGCACCAAATAGAAGCAGTTGCCCTGCCGCTGTGGTACTAAGCATTTGCTCCTACCTAAATTCAACTCTATAACGTACATAATAAATGTGAACAAGATATAACGTCGTTTCTTTTAAACTGTCAAAATAGTCACACGCACACACAAACCCAACTAAATAGTAGGGAAAGAGAGATATTGGTCTGTTGTTTGAATAATACTGAGCCGAGAGTTGTAGGTTTCATTGCCACTTGGACCAGGTGTTTGGGTCATATCATCAACCTGTCCCAGTCCACTATTGGAAGTAGGGCTCCCTTCAGGGATTGTTTTCTATAAACCTCACACTGGGTATGCGTATTGGCGACGATAGAGCTTCCTGTCGGCGTAGCGTAGGCGGTGTGGATAGTCGTGACTAAGTAGGCTGCGTTATACCGTGCCGGTGGTCAGAGGCTCGTCTGTTCTATAGCAGGACTTCACCACGGGCAGGTGAGCTTGGCTTGGTAACTTGATGTAGAGCTTAAAACCTCTTACAGCTATATTTAGCTTGTAATACACGTATTAGAACAACTTAAGTATGGGTATTTACTAGTAATATTCAACTTTTTAACATTTAAAAACAATTTAATTATCACTTTGGGATCGTTAAGATAATTTGTATTGACTAACCGTATACTATATTTTCGATGTAATTCGGTAGATTTAATATTAAACACAGCTTCGAGTTAATTACAGTCATCAGACTGAGAGACGCTGCCGATTAGAGATGTTAGCGACTCAAGTGTACATTCGTGAGATTGTAAACGCTACCTTGTTTGCGCAATCAACAGATTTGCTCGATCGTATCTTACCGGCTTGTCTCACCGCAAATAGGTAGGAAAACGACAGTTGAAATTAGTGTATTTATTATAGGTGATTCAGTAGTGGAGTGGCGTTAATAGAGACTGATGATAAGTGGTCATTGCGTGCGATGCAGGTATTCGTTCTTTAATACCTTTTGAAGTTTCATGTGACACCTGATATACATATATGTTCATTTTTACTACGTCTTAAAAGCAGGTACGTTTATATATGGATTATGGGTGCCTTGAAAAAGACTATAAGGTAACTACTTGGCCCTCAGGATAACATTGGTAAGATTGGTTTGGTTGTAACGTCTCGCCCCTAGATATTACTTTCTATATCTTTAAAACAAAATATGGCGATGCAAATTTTTCCCAAATTGTTTCTTAACAATTGTCAACGCCGTACATGTCACAATTTTACAGTATAAGACAACCTGTGTACAGTTGAAAAATAAAATTGTTGACATTATTGTATGTACTTCTCCAACTTCAAATTTCTCTTACCTTACTTTCAATATGTTCAATTGCACTTTAAAGGTCATTTCTAAGTTGTAATTTTAAAATGTACACGTTCGTATAAAAGTAATTAAGTTGTATTAGATTTTGCGAGATTTTGATTGCTAACATTTATGAGCAAATATGAACGTAATAAGGAAAACAGCAGCAAACAACCTGTTGTCATGAGAAACAAACACGACGAATCGCATTTTTTGTTTTGTAAACCGATTCGAACATTTCTCATAACATTGACTGCGTGCCGAAGGGGCGGAGGAAAACAAGACCGAATGAAAGGACAGATTGAATGGGGAACGAATAACTGAGCGAATATTGAAGATTGAAAATAATCGGTCCCACTTCGTTCCCGGTGCGTCATGGTGGAATATTTTGCGGAAAATAATCGATAAATCTTGAATGTTGGAATGGAATAACCGAGTGTTTGGAAAATTAAATCGAATTGGTTGGATGTACACGCATTTGCCTCGTAAGAGGTTACATACATATATTTTGCAATCTTCATTATTTAAAGCATACGATCCATGTATAACATTTACGTTAATTTTAGAGTCTATTTATTTATTTTAATTTTATTTATTTGAAAAACTTACAGATAGTATAAAATATAACAGAATAAATAAATAAGGTAAAGGTAAGGAATAAATAATACCTAATGGCAGCCATTTACAAGTTTTCACTTATAATATAAAGTGTAAAATAACCTATCGATCAGTAAGTTTCCTAAACACCGAGTTTGTTAATTATATAACTTCTTAATACTGCCTGCTTCGTTGGTCGTGTTGGTTGCAAGTACAACTGCCGAACGGGAGGTCC
>DWDV01000684.1:0-15523 GCA_018245615.1 Mimoniades ocyalus
ATTATTGCAACATGTTCCAAGGAAGGAGCAGTACTTGTGTTTTCATTTATTGTCGTTGGAAGGTATCCACCCTGTATAATATATACTGTTAATATAATTATAACGGTGTAACCACGCCGCCCAAAAACCATATGTTTAATCAGGTAGTCGGAGTAGGATTCAAACCAGTGTAAGTTCATCCTAATTCACATTATTAACCTCATAGTTGATCATGATCATTGTGCTGTATCAGTCCATCCTACTGAGCGTCATCAGACCTCATATTTATAAGCGAATATTTAAAAAAGAATTTTTTTTTCACATCTTATAATAATTTCGCAAAGAACAATATCTCCATTATTCTGGGACAAATTTTATGAAAATTTTGTCGATCACATTAATTATGCATGGTACAGACTTACCAGGAGACTCAGCAAGAGGCTGTTCAAATAAATGCGGCATTTAACTGATGATTTTTATTGGCTGTATTCCTAATTACATCCCACTTTTGGACGTGGATGTTTTCTGCAACCCAGAAAAACTCAATACAAATGAATATTGGTGGCGAGTTCCTATACGTTACTTATTACTTATATGAAACAATAACTTCGAGACACTATTGCTTAATGTCTCTTAAGTTATATGTTTCAAGGTTACATAAATGTTATTTTTTGTCAAGGAACGGCTGCTTCTCATGTCTTCTGAAACTGTCACGCACCAATGACTGGCCAAACAAGGTTTACTGTTATTACGTTTGAGATATCGTTATTGATACCCAAGCGCAATCTACTCGTACGTTCTGGTTTATGGCGGATAATTTGAAAATTTCCAATTTTTTGTTATCACACAACCCACAAACGCTTATTGCTAACCCTCTCAATAAATCACATGGAGGCGTTATTAAAAATAAACCGAGCCTCCGAAAGCCAACACATTAACATGTAAATGCTACGTCACATTCATCAATCTAGCCAGTGAATAATGAGCGCTTATTTTAGGGGCATTTATATAGATTAAGGGTTCTACTTTTGTGGCATAGGAAATTCTATTAGCCGCCCAATCCAATACTTTATTGAAAAATTGACGACGTAATAAAATTGTTATGGTATGCGCGCATATTATTCAGAGGAAAATTTAATTTAGATTAAATATCTAGTGCAGTTCTTAATTTTCGAGTATTATCTGTTTTGTTCTTATTATAAAAATAGTTTTCTCATTGTTAAGATAAATATTATAATGCCTGGTATATTGATATAATTCAAAGTTGATCTGTCTCATAAAGAAACTTTCGGCGCTGATGACTTTTACGAACATTTTCTTTACTTTGTGAAGCAAGTTAAGCCGTCTCCTCCTACTGATTCTTATACTTAGGCACCGTCCTTAAACTTTGTTGACGATCTTTAACGAGATTTAAAATTCGTTTCTCGACCATTTCTAAACTTTGTGGAATATGCTTTACTCTTTGTAGCGATGAGAGTTGCGTTGCAATAATTAAGTACTCGTATATACAAGAATTTAAAAAATATCAATTAATAATCCTTACGTTGTTTGGCTGTCGAGTAAAAGTTTATACATAACAACCCCAATAACACCACTGACAGATCGCGGTCTGCCTCGGCACAGCTGATCGCCCTGGCAGCAGACAGCAGCGTAGGCGGTGCGAAAAGTTGTGTTCTGTGGGGCTTACGGACAAGAACCCTCAGAGAAGGCCTAAGTCCAACAGTGAACTTCAATAGGTTAATTACGAAGAAGCCCCAACAATCTGGTCAGTACCTTAATTATGGGAAACATTGTAAAGGATAGAAAACTAAAGCTTTTTTCAGTGTCGAATAACAGCAGCCACAATCATTATTGTAACATTAAAGAAATGAAATTTCTTAATCATATGACCGCCTCGATGTTCGAATTCGTTGCACGCGACTGCCGTTCGAAAAGTTCTGGGTTCCAATCCTGAGTCAGGCACTTATGGATTTTTCTAAACCTTACATGTTCTAGTAGTGACACGGAGTCTGGATATGTTCAACATAACTCATGAAATATACTTCTAGATATATTATATGTACTTAAGTTTTTCCATTATCTATTATCATCATCATCATCATCAGCCTATCTCAGTCCACTCATGGGCATAGGCTTCTCCCAAAGACCGCTTTCACGCCCTGTCCTCGGCTCGCCGCATGTAGCTGTCTGTTTTCTGTTATAGCAGGACATAACAGAATCGAAAAGCTTGCATTTGTAAATATCGATCCCCAATTGGTCTAAATCGTTTTTAGAACAATACGAAAATAAAAAATTTATTCCATTCAGGTTTCAATAATTACAAAACTTTATATAAAACTTCCCTTGGATAACACGCATGTATTTCGAAATAGTTTGTAATAGAGTCTGGATGAAACTAAAGAAACTAATTTACATTTCTGAAGTTGTATTAACTTTCGGACAACAGAATACACGTTAAGTGAAAAACTAATTCAGTCGATTCGATTCCGCTTTGTTAGAAATTGGGCTTAGACACGTTTATCTATCGATTGAAGTTCGAAAGTCGAGGTGCTTGTTTCAGTGATGTAATGTCGAAGTATTTCGTCCTTATAAGAGGCCTATATATAGGCCTACCTCTTCGGGGATTACAGGCGTGAAGTTACTTTTTTTTTATATCTAACATTACAGATATCCTAATTTGACAAACCCTACAAAATTTCAGAATATAATATTATTTCTTCATACATTGTCTTTTAATTAGAAGGATAGATTGCATTAACAAATATATTAAGAATATATTTTAATGCCATAAATACATTTATTAAAATGATTCCTCACGCATTAGAAAAGTTACATTGCTACAATACACCCGTAAATTAATGATTTCTGTTTCGATGTGGAATAAAATCTCCGACAGCTGGTGCGACAACCACTGTTCCAATTCACTCGACAAAAAGTTCTTCGCCACATTCGAATTGTGCTCCAATATTCAACATTGACTTCGTAGCGACCCCCCCGTTTAGTTCGGTGGTTAGTAACCCTGACTGCCGGGCCGAGGTAGTGGTTTCGATTTTCGTCTAGGAAAATGATTTGCGTAATCGTTATTTCCGGGTGTAAAATTATTTAGCGAGTCTAGTCTAGATAGTATCTAGCTAGAATGCTCTTTCAAAGCATATGAGATAGAAATATAAGTTCCCGTACTGAAAAGTTATATTGAACAAAAAAGACTAGTTTATGTTTTCGGAGTTCTCTCACCTTTTACCCACGAAGCGCTCGCGTAAAGTATATATTCAGCTTTGTTCGAATTTTTATTGAATTCGTGTATCGGTTAAAGCTCGAGAACAAATTATAATATTGATTCATTGAAAGAAAATGTGCTAGTTTAGAAAGTGGAGCGGAAATTCTAAAGTTACTTCCGAACATTGACGTGAGAGTATATACTCGTAGTGTAGTGTTTATTGGTCATAGTTATTATATTACTTCGTGAAAATAAAATTATGTTGTAAATAAATTTATTATTTATTAAACATATTTTGAAAATACGTTGAACCGATTGTACGATATTCGTATATGCGGATACATTATTTTTATTACTGTATCATCACTCCAAGTACCTTAGAGTGTTGGCAGAGATACGTTTTGTATTTGCCATATCCATGTTGGATGCTCTATATCTGTGAAGGAAGGTAGACCTTAGAATTCAACATAATGTTCTCTAAGGCGTATAAAGTATGACAACTCTCTTTTGGCCTGTTTGATAGACTATGGTGCCATTTGTGGTCGTTCAGTAAGTTAGGTACAACTGTTACGAGATTGAAGACTTTATTAACTAAACAGAGAGTATTTTCCGTGAAATCCGAAATAATAAATCCGCTGCCGTTTCATTTATCATCATTAAAAATTCATAAACTTTCCTTGCGTCAATATACATAATTAATTACCTGGGATTCGTTAGGTAGGTATTCTTTGGGAGAAAGCGACTTGTAAGGTGTTAAAGTAAGTTTTTGACTACCATTAAAAAAGATACTTTGCGAGGAACGGTGCCTACAAGAATAATTTTACATATTACATTTTTCAATTTTAGATCAAGGACCATTTAAAAATTCCGCATTGGTTAAACAAACATTCTCTTTGTCCGGAGAATGACTCGCTTCGAACATTAAGTTAACAAAATTGTTTATAAATTTCTTTGCAGAACAAACATCATTAAGAACTAAATAGGTACATAAGTTTAACAAATGTTTTGTCAAACACAGCATGGGTGGTTGGTGTTGGAGAACAAGAAGGTTACGGGAATCTCTATGCCCGTCACAACATATACAACAGAAGATCCGTTGGCGGCTATCCCCACTGATGTCGGGTAGGCTACTGTAAGCTGTGATAGGCAAGAAATACAGTTACTATGTGGAAATCCTTATTTGTATACACAACTTCCTCATAACATTTCTTCGTATAAAGGATCATAATTGGGTAGTTTAAGTTTCAATAATTATGCCGCTTTATTTATAGACAGATTCAAATTTTCCGTACCACCGTCAGGAGTACTAGTAGAAAATTTCCAAATTGTTAATTAACTCCAGCTTGGTACGAGTTACTAGTCATTCGCTCTAGTTCTTCGAGTTTCTCATATCAAGATTCAATGATAGCATTTCATGACATGTTCGTGGAAACATTTTCTATCAAGAACGGCATCGCTTTCTTTGTCTTTATTTCACTATAATGGTGCACTGTCACGATATACACATGTTCTAATTCCGTTAAATTGTTTCAATTGTAAGGTCGATTATCGCTTTAGTGATCATAATCGACGTTTAAAGATGCGATAGATGTTCGAATCGAATCGAATTGAATCCATTTAAAATGAATGAATTATTCGAAAAATTCAAACAATATCACTTACAGTTGGTTTAGTATGTAAATATTAATTTGTCGTTTGTAGTTCCTACAGTTTTATAGAGTCCTAAGGTGTTTCCGATGTAGGTCCTTTGTAGTCTATTTCTCAAATAAATTTATTTACATTATTAAAAATGTTAATCGATATTTTCTAGCTAATATACGCACATCACCACTACGTACCTTAACCGCTTATTAAAAATACTCCTGTACGCATTAAATTGTTTAAGGAGGACGTGAGCGGGCAACGGCTCTTTGAAAATACGATATAAAGCTTTGTATTATAATTATTAATACCTACATACAATACGTTAACATTCTATTCTTCGTCTTACCGATAATCTTATTTTTATAATCTTTTACGTTATTTCTTTACTTATTCAACCGATATAACATACTCGTACGAGTACCTACATTTGTTTACACGACTGCATGTTGGTTACGAATATACATAATTCGTGTTTTGCATTGTATTATTAAAGTGAGTTACTTTTCAAAGGTCAATAAATATAGTAGTAAGTTATTGTGGTAGTCTTTATAAATTGGCAAATCCTGTTTATGACCATTAACAGATCAGTTTCAGCACTAACTGGCATATTACATAGCACTAATGTAAGAAACAGGTCTCCGTCTAATACAGTCAACATAGCCAGTCGTTCTATTTCTTGATACACTACAAGAAATATTACCTACCATAGACCATACGTATCCAGAAATACACCCAGTACCCAAACTGGCACGTTCCAGGGGGTGGGAGTCAATATAAAACAAGGAGACTTATATTTGCTTAGCCATTAAAGGGTTTGAAAACGTTTTCAAATTCGGTAGCTTTCACGCTTTCAATATTTGCATGTTTTTGTAGGATCCGCGCAACTGACAAAGAAGTCGTATGGACGTAGGGATGTAATAGTTACATCGATACTCGAGTAATTTTGCTCCTGTCATTCTCGCTAACAATTTTATTGTTAAACGGAGCTCAATATTACAAGATGATAAGGTAAATAATTTGATCGTAGACTAGATCTTACTTTTAAGATTAGGTGTGGCAAGTCAAAAAAACCTTATTTAAAAAATTGATCTCAAATATTTTCAAATGAACAATTAGCAGTTTTAATGAAAACAAGTATTGATCAACTAACCATAGTTTTAGATAAAAATGATATTTTATATAATTCGGCTAGTATGATAATAAATAAATAAATGATAATTGGTAGTAAAATTGTTAAGGACTTTTCTTCCTATTCGTTTTTTTTCACATATCGATATATTTAATCCAGCTCTATTCGCGTGTATTCAACAAGGCTGAATAAATTATTCGGCTTCTGAATGGCATACACCATCGTTCTGACGGGATTTCTCGAGTGGGCTCTGAGACGTTGAAACGAAATATAATCGTCGGAAAATAGGAGCCTTTTCCTTAAACGATCACCTTTCAAATAATTCATACATATTATTATATATGTTCATGTTTGCCTACGTATATACCACATGATATATTATTATAGAAGTAAACTTTTTTATTTTTCAAATTTTCTAGTAATGGCTCAGCGTCTTGATTTGTGCCCAGCGTATGCCAATAGACTCACCAACTGTTCAATACTGGCAATTATAACGTAATCGGTTAAACTTGGGGGTCTACTACTCTCCTCTGCCTACCCCTTCGGAGATTACAGGTCTGGTATTACGTTTAAACTTTTTGTGCGTTGTGCTCTTTGAATCAAAATAGAGCTACACACAATTGTGTTATTATAAATTGTAAGCAGATAACAAAATCCATGCTGGCACTTAAGTCTTCTAACATGAAAGAAAAAAATAGAAAAATGTAAAAATCAAACCCATATTATTAATTAGCATTGCCACAGTCATTTCATGACAATTTTATGGACCTATAAAATAAAACATTAACTTACACGTCTATTTTTAACTATAGTATGAGAGTTGAACCTTATAAACATGACATAATTTTCATTTTAAATTGACGAACATCTTAGACCGGATCTGATCTGAAACCCAATAACTTGAGCACAATTATTTGTGGAACTGAATTAGGCTTCGATATCCTGATATTGGCAGTATACTCTTTGCACCATCACCATGACACATGTCAGAAGTTAGCCCGTATGTCAAAAGTTTCATACAACTCTGAAGGTCTCACGCTCGGTTTAACTATTATAATCTGATGATCAATATCGGCACCAACTGCTTACCTTACCCTTGTAACCGCAAAACTTTTGCACTAGTTATCACTCAAATAAGAGCCAGCAACGCTTAATGTTGCTTCACGTTTACAAACTATTATATTACATCGCACATCGGCGTTAGCACTAGCAGCGCTGAAAGCGCTTTAGAGATTATTCACTACAAGGTCTTAGTCAGCGGATATTTAAAAATTATGATACCTAGGTCCGATACGATAAGTTTTTTTGTTAGCACTATTTGGCTTTGTATTGTTTTTGAATAAATCACAGTGTGGGACTCCTCCCGTATGCATCAGTAAAAAAATACACCTACACTACGTTTATAATGTGTGCGATAGTGTGCTAAAAGGTAAAAATAAAATTGATTAGAAATACAGAAGATTTAGCGATTAAGTAAGTGGTGCATTTTTGAATAGTTCTAAATCGAGTAATAGTATAATGTTGTGTAATTTCTCCATTCGTATTCATGCGTTTTAAATTTACATATTTGTGTAGCTATCATACAATTTTTTTAAGAGTACATTTTTTCTATGTAAAATATTTTATACTGCCAAAAACTGTCCGACACTTTTATCTCGAAATTTTAATATCCAGAATTATATCTATGACATTATTCCATTAACTTAGTTGTCCTTGTAATAAATTTTTTAAATTAGAGATCTCTCAAAAAGCCGTCTGAAGTTTAAAACTGATTGAGTTTCTCATCAAGAAATTTTCGGGCGTAGGTCTAGAAATTGATGGAATCTAGGTGTTTGAAGACCAGTCCTAAAAGTCACTTTGTCAAACAAACTTATCTCTCATTTACATTATGTATCGGATTATTAGTATGATTTTTTTTTATATTTCATGCAATGTACACAAAAAAAAAATTTTGGGTACCGTGGGTGAGAATCCCGGTTATGTGGGACTTCTACCGCACTAAAACCCCCTCGTAGCTTTCCTCGGCACAAATAGGAGGATTGCGATTTCCAGCGGAACGCACCGGTGCCCTCCTAGCACGGCGCCGCTGGGGGCCCTTCTTCTGGGAGATGCACCATTGCCTCATCCCACGCCCTCAAGTTCTCACGACAGTTCGCGGCCACACATGACCTCGTCCTTCCAGGGATCGCTAACTGAGTGGGTCGAGCTCCCACTTTACTCATACTCATACTTAATACAAAAATGATGCTTAGCAATTAGATTTTTATCATGTGAACATACTTTATGCAATTCTCTACCACTCTAGGACCTCCATTTAGTTCTAATCAAGATAATTTTCTAGGACCTTGTCTTGGTAAATATTCCAAAACAATAAAGGAACGGATACTGTACATGTGATAATTTTTTAAGAATGTGGACTTACTTAATTTACATATTGTGTAACATTAGACGGCATTACAAAGGATTACATCCTTTATTTTGTCCTCGAGTAAAATCTTCGAGAGTGCTCAAAATGTTTCTACTGAACATACATTATGTATGTACATACATATTCGTACATATTGATGTTTCTATTGTTCTTACTGTAAGCCTACCGAGTGTTTATACGCGAGATAGGGAGAATTTGTACATTTTATAACTTAAGGAGTGATGCGGCCGCGGCTGCGGCTTCGGCTGCGGCTTGCGATTACGGTAATGTGTCTACAATATGTATTACCAAATGTAGGCTAAGATGCTACGAGGCGCGTTTGTATTTATTCGCCCGTATAGAATCCCGCAACTGGATCTTATTTCAGTGGAAACTGGTAAGTAATAATATTTTGAATGTTTAAGTAACTCTTGTATATTTGTCTGTTAGGTTTTGAAAGCAAAACCGCTGACCCGATTCTGATGAAATTTGTCGTGGAGATAGTTTTAAATAAATCTTGAAAGGAACTTGGGTAATAAAGCTAGGCTATTATTTAGGTTTCAGCCCAGATTTAATGCAACGGCAGTCAAGGAGATTTCAGAGCTCGTAGGTGTTTGTATTTGATCCTTTGTCGATGTAACGTCGAAATTAATTAATTCATTATTTGTAGTTAGTGTACCTTTAGCTACATAATCATTAACTTAATTAAATCAAATGAAATTAAAATGTTTAAAAAATCAAAGTTCTATTATTGCAATATTGTGTACGCTAGCTAAGCATATAATGCCAGATTACGCGCCCCAGAAATTATTATGGGTAACTACAAGCTGTAGAAGCCCCCACGATTTTTTGACCTGATCATTTAATGAAAGTAAAATATGATGACGCTACTGAATAAATTAATTTACTTTCTTTTCAATTAGTTCCCTACGACAAGTGCTTTGATTGCAAAACACGAAAGGTATAGCTGTATAACGAGCAGGTCCGGAAAGATTTTCTTCCTGTTGCTAGAGTGTATTTTTTGCGTTTTTTGCCCTTATCGTGGCAAGATTGCTTTTTTGAAGAAAAGCAAAAAAAATATATATAGGTAGCTTCATTGGGCTATAAAAGACATCAAAAAATAAATTCAAAAATCGTGATGTGAAAATTTTGGAAAAACAAGATGTATACTATTCTATACAATGCTACACGTACAGTGATTATCGCATTTTTAGGAATGTATATTATGCTATACATTGCTATGTTTAGGGAGAGTTGGAATGTTACTTGTAGTTGTAACATATACCAAAAGATTATTGAAAATAACATGATTTTAAATAAAAATAACTGTCTTGGTGTAAGTAAAAATGTTTAATAAAATAAATCTTTATTGCACAATTTTTTTTACAAAATAATCGTAATATAATAATTTAGAGACCCTATTGTTTGCGGTGGTACTCCAAAAAACAGTTCCGATTCTTCACATAACAAAGATGAACCTTATATTTTGTGCACATCGTACTTGCCTGGCCAGCTTTGCAGTACTGGCACCTCTGATATCCGGTTATTTGCGGCCAATGATCATATTTGCCATACCGGACATCATCGCATGGTCGTTCAGATACCGCTTTTTTATGATTTCTGTGTCGGGAATTGCGTCTAAATTTTTCACTGAAACATTTCGACCTCGTAGACCAGTAGTTCAGTAGACCGCTGTAGATTTCATACCTAAAATCTTAAGCAATTCTGCTTTCTAGTCAATTGGTCATTTTGTTATGTCTCCGGCGTAAAAGCCAAGCGTTGTTGATGCATATATCCAAAACTGAAGCTAGAGCGTCATAATTACTTTCAGATGGATTAGAAAATACCTGAGTAAGAATAGGTGTAAGAGGCACTTCGGTTGTATGGGCATAAATATCATCTGCATGCGTTCCTATCTCAGAAATTTGTTGGAGGTTGGACCTTTCGAGACTGGAATTTATCGATGGCGCTGGAGAACTTTCTGCTGATCTAATGATTCCAGCGTCATCACTGCTACTAGCTCCATCACTTGTGTCAGTCTGCATTCTTTTCAGGTACCAAGGATAAAATGCGCCTGGCTCTTTCACTGATAGCTGTCTAAAACCAAAGCAAACCAAAGCAAAAGAAACATGCAAAAAAAACCATCACCATAGTAAAGCCAAACCATATTGTATTATAGATAGGTAAATAATGTTTGTAATGTTATTTGTCCCTTTATATAGGTAGGTAGTCATGCAGTAATAATAATAGTAGTATTTTTTGAGGGAATAGAACCCACAACTTAATGTGTCGCTTTCTACAACCACTATATCAACGAAGCAGTCAAACATCAGTACAACGGTCTTTTAAATTGTAATAAAATTGGCTTATTATATAACACAGACATTCTTGCAATTTAAATTTTATAGTAAAGTCCAAAAAAATATTGATCCCGTGAAGTTAGCAATGTATATTATTCTATACACTAAGAACGAAAGGTAAATTACTGCAACTGCGGCATTGTATAGTATAATATACATTAGTAAAAAACACGACAAAAACATGCTAATTCTCATAACGACAACAGCATATATATAAAACTGTATAAGAACAAACATTTAGGCATTTATATTTTATAAAAAACATACATATTTAGGGGTACAAATATAAAAATAAAATAGAACTTATCTTAGATAAACCTGAGCGGCGCATCTTGATGGTTATTTTTCACAACTGAACTAAAATTATGACAGATAAACCACTATTTTTATTTTTGAAGTACAAATAAACGTCTATAAATGTCATGTGAATAATGAAACTAAGTTAAAAATTATTTTATAGTGATCGTATATTTTTATAAAGTTGTATGTATGGTATAATATACAAAATGAAGATAAGGGTTAATTCAATTTCTTTATATTATGTAAATATCCTTCCACTCGAGTTCCGCTTGATCATATTCACATATTCAAGCTTAACTGTCCTGGTTTGTACCACGCATTATTTATTACTTTTTATGACGAGGGTGCTGGTTTACTGTAATGTGTTAAGGTATTGTTTTATAATTTTACTAATTAATTTGTTACTAAAGGATAATTGTATTAAAATGTTGTATTTAATTATAATGTGGGTTATATAAGGAAACTACGACGGATAATTTGTTGTGTAGGAGGCTTAATGAGTGTGTGGCGTGCCTTAACCGAATTTGACACGTAATGTGAACGCGTAGGTACCGGCGTCCCTTTGTCTGTTTGTGAAGTTGAATACTCGCGGAAGAATGGTGCGGAATTCTCAATGTGTTATCACATAATACGTGAGACCGTTTTAATCTCCAGTGGAATATTTTATCCCCATCCGTTGTTAGATCCCGGATCGGATCCGTTTGAAATTTATCTCCTCTTTGTACCAAGTTGTCGACTTTTAAGTATTTGAGACGTCGGTCTTAAGTTTTGTTAAATACAGATATTAGTGTAGTTGTGGCTAAGTCCTAAGTTCTTGTTACAACTTTAAGAATATTTGCGTTGTCTCTTTGTGGATTCCGGAGTTAACAGTATATTTAGTAGAATTAACAAAGGTGAATTTTGTGAGCAATATTTTCTATTACTAAGTAACGCTCCACGCAACAGTAACGCTCCAAAACAAATTTGATTCTTGAATGGTAGGTAATTTTTAACAATTGAACCTGATAATAGGTGTTGAGTACTTTTCATACTTACTAAAACATGTATTCGTAACTAACGTAACATAAATAACCTGTTTTTGTTTTCAATTTAATCATGCGTAAAATAATATAGTATAACATTACGGTCTGTTACACAGGCAGTGATGTGAGCGATTCTTTGCGACATTTTTAAGATTTTCCTCTAAGCCAACTTCAGCTGTACTCGTCATAGCTTATATCTTTATCTTTCTATTTCAGCATCGCCAAACATCCTTAGAGATCCATTGCGTTATAACGCAAATGGAAGAAAGAATCTATTCACATGTAATAGCTATTTACATAAGCGTATTCCTGCTCGATCCCGGAGGAAGGCGTGATGGTTGAATAATAAGGAGTTCCCCAAGGAGCCTACATTGGGCCAAAAATTTAATAAAGCATTATCGCTGTCGCATCTTCTTGACTTGATTTACATATTATTATATGAAGAACCGTATACGTATATTGATTATTTTAAGTTACTTAACAACACAACAGGAAAATTGGCAAACTTCGTGTATAAATATTACACCGTACTGGGATATCTTCCGTATTTTTGAATAATACACTTCTTCTCTCAAGCGCATATATTTTGTTATTGAACATAATTTTCTATAACAAAGCTTACAGATATATGTATTAATATTTTATTATTCATTTGGTACGAAGTTTTTTGGCGGATATCTGATAAAGTAATGGCTACAAAAATACACAAAGAATCACAAATGTAAATATCAATAACATATACTGAAAATTTTGGAGAAGCTTAACATCACCCGTCTGCTCTTCTGAGAGGCCTTTGAGAAGAAACTTGTTTTATATGTATACTGTGCGTCTGTCATTGTGTAGATGAACCTGAAGTATCTATTAACAGGCTTGCTGCTCTAGTGGTTGCAAAATGGGACTACTTATCGAGACGTCCAGGGTTCGATTCGTGGATCGGTTACTTGTGGATTTTCTAACATAAAATTTGTAGTTGAAAGTTATAGTAGTTGGTCTGTGCTTTTATATGTGACTGACGTATAACAATAGACTCACACCCTGTTCCTTAGTAGGATGTAAACGTAAATGGTGAAACGTAGGAATGTAGGTACTACACTCTCTGTCTACCCTTTCGAGAAATATAGACGTGTTACGGTTGTTTTTATGTATTTCAGAGATTACAGGTGTGCTGTTCGGTTATTTTAACTTTGTCTATAAGTACTGTACAATAATGGTAAGTAGAATATTTAACTGAACTGAATTGAATGGCTGGTTGGTCGTGTTGGTTGAAAGTGCGTCTGCTGATCGAGAGGACCTGGGTTCAATTCCCGGGTCGGGCACTACAAATTTTTTCTAAATTAGATTTTCTAGTAGTGTCTCGGTGTCTGGATATGTGCCCGGTGTATGGCAATAGCCTCACCACCTATTCTATAGTGGGACGTAAACGTAACTGGTGAATAGTGGGAATGTTATACATTTCTCTTCCTACCACTTCGGAGATTACAGGCGTGATGTTACGTAGAATGTTTGATCATGATAGTTACTATGAAAAATCTTTGTTAAATATTATACCTAATAAACAGCTAAAACATGGGCAGCTGCATAAAGACAGATAGTACTTAATTCGTATCCAACATCCTGTATGTAATATCCATTAACTGCGCTCGTTCCTCACATTTGCATACGTAATTGTTTCACTTTAAAATGTGGGAACCTAACTGCTTGTCCTAATTTCTTTGCCCCCGATTCATAAACTGCTCCGCTTTTATCATTTATTAATTCATAGTCCCCGTCAGTTTCATTTCAGCGTTTGTTCGCTATTGAATATGAGAAAGAAAAGTATATAGCTGGTAAAATTAGTTTTAGTTGCACCCGTCGATCTGAAGTGATCTGTGTGTGTAAAGCATCGCAAGCGTGGTTAGAAAATATTCAAAAGAATTAATCTTGAAACATGTATTCCAAATAAAAAAGTATTTCTAATTGTAGCCATCTTGGAAGCCGTCTGATGGTAAGTGGTCACTTTCGTTTATAACAATCTGTATCGTTTCTTGTCCGGCACAGAAAAAAAACCAGATTGCTTATATGTGAATAGCTATTCCTAATTTTAAATGTCATTAATTTGGAATTCCTCGTATCTCAGTATATTTGTCTATTGCACGCTTGAAGTCGTAACATAGGAACGAACTGTTTAATAGTAAAATTGTCGTACCAAGTGCCGTTACAAACGGACATTGGAGATATTTTCCTATTTCTTTAAAAACTAATGTTACATGTCCAATTAATAATCTTTGTAATCTTGAACAGTAATAGTCTACTGGCTTAAGTCAGTGCTCAAATTTCCCGCAGGTATCTCTTTCTAAGATCGCTTATATAAATATCCTTCAGAAAATATCATGTAAAATGCTATATGAGATCTTGTATAAACAATAAGAAATCTGCAAGCCCACACTTGGTCAGCGTAAGGGACTATGATTTTACCTCTATTTGAGCTGACGATGAGATCAGACTCCAAGAGAGGGGAATCCAATTGTAGTACCATAAAAGTATTGATATGAGTTGTTACTAGTTGTAATCCTTAAGCATAATCTTGTAGCATGAATTACAGTACTATGCGTCCGTAATCCTCAAAGAGGTAGGCCCAGGATTGTAGTACTCTCCCACGTTTCACCAGTTACATTTACATTCCACTATGGAATAGGTGGTGACCCGATTGCCATACACCTTGCACATATCCAGACTCCGAGTCAATACTAGAAAATCTAAGAAAAATCCAACAGTTCTCGAACCGGGATATGAACCCAGTACCTCTCGAGCGGTAGTTGCACTTGCAACCAATACGACAATGACGCAATGTAGCATGAATTTTTATACATATTTTAAGTTCTTTAACAATATTCGAAAATATTCTAAAAAATATCCTATTTGGCCACGTCACTGACGTTAAGACACAAAAGGCTTAAGTCCCTGGTTTGTCACCCAGTTTGTTCAATGAAGCAGATTTATGATAAAGTGAAGTCAAGTGAGAACTAAAGGGACCTTCGAAGCCTTAATGGGCTATTGTTCCATGGTTAATGATTATATTTAAATGGTCCTTAACGACATATTCCGCCGAGTCTTATAAAGACCGTAACTTGATCCGCCAAATCATTCGTGTTAAGTACATATTATAGCTGTTGCTTGGCAAACGTAGTCTATTAGACGCATAGGTGTGTTCCCGATTGCAAGAAGAAGAAGCAGAAACTGGATGCGGTAAGCCAAGGACAGGGCGTTTTATGGTGATCAGTAGCATAGGTTTATGTTCAAAAACGGACTGATACATGTCAAAGATGGTTTTATTGTATTACTTTCCTTAATATTAATAATTTCTGCTAACTATGACCTAAACTGGGACGCTGCCTGCATCCTCCAATTCAAGTATAATATACGGATTGAATCGTTTAATATGTTCATTGTTTTCATTAAAAAAAAATTAAAATACCTATCCTTTCG
>DWDV01000685.1:0-15522 GCA_018245615.1 Mimoniades ocyalus
CATATATACACTTACTATGCTAGGCTGACCACACTTTTAATATTTTCTGCCTCCTACGAACTACCGATGATGATTCGATCATCACCATCACCGTATCCATCATCTTCATCACCGTCATCACCATGTTCATTATAATTCCGCATCCGCTTCATTCAATCCGCATTAATCAATGCTGGTAATAAACCTACCGTAATATTTATTTATTTGGAACACTTACAGCTAGTAGGTACAAAGCATAACAAACAAATAAGGAAGCATAGGACAGCCATTTACAAGTTTTCACCTATAGCCCTGTCCTTAATTTACCGAAATATTTATGCATGCATATATGTACGTGAAGAATTAAGAGGTAAAAATCTTACATATCCCTGCAACCACGTAAAAGTGACGAGGGTACCTTTACCCAAAAGGGACTGTTACGTTGAGATACACGAGCTATGTGAAAACAGTAAAGAATGTATACAGGTACTGTAAGTTATATACGCTTATAAATATAATTTTTAACCGGTGATCATGGACGCCGTTGCCACCGGGAACACTGATCTATTGACCACAGTGCAGCGGAGACTGAGGTGAGCACAGTATGGAATTACTACAATATGTGATCCACTGAATTTGTCATCACCATTTTTAGGTATTTTTCTCGTAACCGACTAGTCGAATGGTAAACAGGTCGAAAACGCTTTATGGATTAAACTTACCGTTTATCTATTGTGTCATTATGATTTATTTAATTTAAAATTTATTTTTAATCCCATTCAGAATCGGACAGAAACGCGTTCGACGAGTCAGTGTTCAAATAAAAAAAACACATATAATTATAATGGCCGTCTCAGATGGAGCTATAATATACCAACTTACGTATACAAATATACTTTGCTATAATATATATTACAGCAAACTGCCAGCAACAGTAGCAACTGTCAGTGGCTATACGATAATATAAATTTTGGCGGTCAAAGTCTGCACAATAATGTCTTGCTATATTGATACCTTTATATTATAGCTAAGTGTGCGGTTTCCATAGAAAATATATTTTAATATATCGCAATATGCGTTTCTATACATGTACATATTATAGCTCCGGCTGTGCCGACCTTAAAACATTTCCCGCTGTCCACATTGTTTGCGGGCACAATACGTCACGGTATGTGCACAAGGTCGTTGATACCCCAACCCTGGACTTTGAACTGGTCAAAACGTCCCGCAATCCACCGTACAATTATTTGGGTCACACCGTTAACGTTTTTGTCGTTGATAACAATTGTTTGAACACTTTATCACCAGAGAACGCAATACTGTTGTGACAAATTATGTTTTTATTGTTGTGACGTCATAAGTCAGTTTTGCGCCGCGGCCCCCTCTCGTGGGACGTGAAAATGCGTTATATGAACCACGTGCTAGGAAACCCTATCATCCTCGGTGTGAAGGAAGACTTCTAGATGAATTGTAGTTTTATTTCGCAATCATATACCTACGTTTGGACGTTTGGGTTTGGAAAATTACTAGTCGATCCACTAACATGTGCATATGTACGTGTATTAACATATATGTCCACAATGACCAGTGATGGCTAAATACTTTGAATTAGTCCACGGAAGCGATTTCCACGAAGCGGCTGTGGAGAAATAAATACGAGTCTGTGAAATAGGATTTGGCCAGCATGGAAAACTGTGGCAGAGCAGAATGGGATGCAAGATTGGAAAAATAAGGTGTTAATGATACCACTTCAAATATGCAATATACACACAGCTTTACCGGACGGCCAACAGCCGCGTGGACTTAAATATTGACGCACGTTCCAGGGCGCTGATCCTACATTGTGCTATTCTCGAGTCCGCCGTCACGTCCTTTAATAATATTTTAGGGTCTGACCCTAAATAAATGTCGGACGTTTGTACACGTCGGGCGCCGCTTTGTGTTTCTCTTGCTTTCCAATTCGTGGATATATATGGTCCGCTGCTTCAATGAGAAATATAACAAACCCCCCCCCCCATATTTTCTCAAAAGGCTAGCGTGGGCCTACATCTACGTTTCATAGATTAGGGAGCGAGACTATTAAAATTGTAAGTAACACGTAACATCACGCATAATTCTCGAAAAGGCAGAGGAATTTATGTTATGCGTTTTACCATGGTTTATGGTGTAAGCCTATTGTCATATTTAACAATTCATATTTCGAGTTACTACTATTAATTAAAAAAAAAAACAATAATACCCGACCCGGTAATCGAAACCAGGACCTCTCGTTCAGCAGTCGCATTCAATCGATTGACGAGGCAATCGTCAATTTATAGTAATTTGTAATTTTGGGTCATTACATTGTTCCCTAATGAACACTATCAAATCAGGTTAAAAATAACAGGGTGCGAGAACGACTATGACGGAGGATATCTGGAGGATAGTCATTCAATGTTTCCGTGCAATTGATAAGTGCAATCTAACGCTTAAACGCTTTGAGCTAACAGGGTGAATCATACCCGGTAGGGTCACGCGGCGGCACGCGCGACCTGCCTCATTCACTGAGTCACTGCGCTCATTCGCGTGTGACTCAAATCAGCTACCTTCAGTGATGACTGTCGCCATGAGATTACGATAGATTGACGCATAAAGCACGAGAAGACCAGCTGCTGCCTACAGTTCGTGGATTACAAAAGTATTTGTCCAGATATCAAATGACGCAGTTTCATATACAACATCACGTTTCAAACTATCAATCAACACCTAACCGTTTTTTGTGACACAAAACAACCTTCTAAAAAGTTTTATTCTACAAGGTGACTTTTGAGCCTTTCCATTCTTTTGCAGTTGTAGGTAAGGCGTTATGTAAGTACGTTTCATGGGACGCATGCAATAACTGTGGAAATGTACAGGTACCTATTGCACTTCCCTGCCTACCCCATCGGGGAAATACAGGCATGATGTTGAGTAAAGTATTACCTAAATTAGTGTATATAGACAATTTTGCTTGAAACTCATTCAAGATGCAGTATCTTTCCTATGGACATCAATGTACTTGCAAATAGCCTTAAATGTATATTAGATGAAATATTTCAAAATAGAAGAATAAATCGAGCGGATCTGGATTCAAATCGCGGGTCAGGCACAGCTGAATTTTTAACTTAAATTTTCTAGTAGTGGCAATATGGGCCTGCCTGTTCCGGGATTACAGGCGTGATGTTACGTTGTTCGTTGTTGAAAAATAAATAACGTAGCTTAACATCACGCCTGTAATTCCCAAAGAGGTAGACAGCGGAGTGTAGTACACTCTAACGTTTCAGCAGTTACACTTACGTCCCACTATAGAATAGGTAAAGGATAAATATAGGTAAGAAGCCCACAGGGGAGGCCTACGTCCAGCGGTGGACTTAAGACTTAGTGAAGCAAGCGTTAAAAGACTTCATAAGGCGAGCGTGCTCCATCTTAGAAAGCATCTGTGCTCACCGTCAGGCGGAATTGTGACCAAACGCTAGCCTGTCACATAATAAAAAAAAGACAGGTTGATGACGAATAAAAAAAAATATTCCTATTTTGCAACTAATGTACACACAGTAACAATAAAGAAAAATGGAACCGAACAATAAGCTGTACTAGTGCATGTCCTGTTGTCCTTTGCACGTGAATTAACTGTCCATGTGTGTGTTGTGTTATTATGGGAAAGTGTGGCCGTGTGCCCGTGTGAAGTTGATCCATTCACAAATAAATAATTATTCGCTACCGAACAATTGAAAATAATATTACCTAACTTTCCTTTCTTTACATAATACCTGAGACGGAATACAAAAGGATCATAGGAAAGTAATAAAGAATAAAGTTGCGTAGATCGCAGTTATATAATCTGTGTGCTAACGAATAATTTATCTGAATCAGAACGAGCAATATTTTATTGTTACTAAACAATCCGTTACAATCTTCGTGTATATACATGGTCGCTCCCGGCTTTACACGCTTTTGAATTATTATTATTTATATATTTTATTCTATCATTTTTATTACCATGCTTTATTTATTCTTAAATTAAATATCACTTAATTGACGAGTAACTAAGTAAGCAACTTCGTTCGTTATCGGAGAATATTTCCCAGACGATAATAATAACAAGAAATAAAACAAAAACCTAGAATAACACATTACACACATGCGCACGCACACACAATACAATATGTCTTTAATTATTAACTCGGAACAAAGAGTGGTCTTAAAGACTAACGCTAATTTCTCCAATCAACTCTGGGTGAATGACATAAGTTTCTGTCGGATACGAAATGAGTAAAATACCATTCATTGACAATTTGATTATCTCTTATTTTACAATTATGCTTTTTAAAATTTTCTGCCAATCAACCTTTGGTTGTTGTGTATAAAAAAAATATAAAATATAATCGTCTTTCATAAGTTAAAATGATAACGATATTACATAATAATATTACGGCATTAAGTTAATATTTACTAATGTACTCTTGAACAGTCTTATCAATACTAACTTATACTAATCCTATTCCTGGAGTCCTATTCGAGGTCAGTTTTAAATTTAGTATCGATGTCAGTGGACACTTGTTACTCCGATGTCTGATCTTACTTTCGTTACTAGGAAAAAATCATTTTCTTCACATAACAAAAACACACACAGGCAAAACATAATATGTATTAATAAAGTTTATAATTGCAGTTAAAATCGTATCGAAAAGAGACCATATTTCTTTGCAAATAAAATAACGTGAAATTGATAAACTCCTATATGTACAGACAGATTAGCTTACTGTATTTTTATATAGTGCACATCAATAAAGTAATTTATAAGACGTTATTAGAATATTAGTTACGCGAACAACTCCGTCAATTTATTCTTTTTTCTTGTTACACAAAGTCGTAGCAATTGATATAAAAACTTCGAAATGGTTTTTAATACAAGACAAGACATCAATTGAAATTTCCTTTTTATAATATTACAGATAACTTCCTTTACAGAACTTCTTGTTCAACTGAATTACGAAAAACTTGTTTTGATTTTTGAGATTGGTAATTTATTTTAATATTACTACGTCGTTAAAATAATTTTCGGTATTTCCGGAGCGCTATGGTAAGGAGTTCTTCAAAAAAGGCGTGAAAAAAGCCCTTACTTCTAATCCGGCTAGGCATTGTGGCAATTCCTACGGTGTTGCACATGTTCATAGGTAACGATGATCCATTACCATGAGGTGGCGTTCTGCCTCTTTGCTAGGTTTAATTTCTAAAAAAAAAGAGAGTAACATTGCCTTACAAAAAGTCTCTACAATATCTTGTTCTTAAAAAACATGTTTGTGCAATTTAATTTTGCTTTGACGCGAATAGCTGCATAAACAGATGGGTTTCTTGCAATGAACACTCAGCAGTTGTTCATGTAACCGAACATTATAGTTCTCTGTTAAAATAATATACACGTCAGCACACACGTAAACAAAGTCGTCGGTGAGCAGCGTGCGACCTATGCGTCAATCATTGTGTTTATAGTATAACGAGTGGCGCCATCTGCGCTGTCTCACGGCCCCGACAGTGAGGTAGGTCGAGATATGTTTAAAAATAATTATTACACGTAACGTCTGTACGGAAATAACGTTTTTAACGACTCCTGTAAGCGTAATTCTATTTATTTCTGTAATGTAAAAAAATTACAATATGTTAAACAAACGCTGGGAATTAGGTTTATTATATGATTTTTAATATACCTATTGTTTTTTTTATTATTTAAACGGAAGATAATGAAATTTATTGTAGTCTGTCTATACACGTGATGTCCATAGCGTAGTGGTATAAATTGCAGCGTTCGATTTCGCAGATCTTGGATACGAACCCTGACACGCATATGTAATATGAACCACTATAATTTTTTAAATTTAATATCACTAGCAACAATGGATAAGAAAATGTTCTCTGAGGCAACGTCTTAGTAGGCAAGCATAGTATTCTACCAACCTTGAACCCTTATCATTTCATGAACAAAAGAGTTCATGATGATTATGTAATTATGTCGATGATGTCACTAAAGAACTCCTGATAATTAAGTGATAACTTACATGATTCATGACACCGTGTGACAACGATACCTCAAGCTACAAAGGTATCCGAGTGCGTCGGCACATTAGAGTAAATATTTATAGGAACTTCACAGCACAGGTTGTTGTTAATTACGCATAACACTTGTCTCACCGCACACTGCAAGCGATTAGCGATGCAATAATACTCCACGTCCATACTCATGTTGATCCACTTACTTGAAATATTATTTTAATGGCTCACAATGCACTAGAATACTTTGATAAATTATTTTTATAATACGTAACAAGCGTATGAAAAGAGTGATGAATATGAACACGTTAGGTCTGTTAAGATAGAGACATTTACACACAGTGTTCTCTGTCTACCCCGTACAGGTCCTGGTGTGATGATATAATAAGTTACATGCAACAACTACGAATAAAAAATTTACAATATCATACAATAATGTAATATAAACTGTAATATATTCTAAGCTTTATTGAATAAACTAAGGTTTCGTTTAACAAGCATACCCGCTAGTAATCCTTTCCAGTTGTCAATTTTTAATTTTGGAATTATTTTTTTCTCCATTACACGAGCGTTGCTATACCTCATCGCTTCTCGTTGCCAATGAAACAACTGAATGATTCGAGAATTCGTTTCTGTTCATCACACATAAAATACCTATGTAAATATATGATCTATTTGCTTTATCGGTTAGATTCTACATATATATATGTGTCGAGATGACCATTTCCGATTGCCTGTGTTTTTTATAGTGTGGTTGCCCTGTGACAATAGAACAATGTTTGCAGTGTACACAATGAGCTCACTAGTTGTCAGAATCGTTTACGGATTTTATATCTTAACCGTCAAGGAATAAACAAATAAGTTTCTTTAAACTCTCTGCCTACCCCGTGAGAGACCTGGCGTGTAGATATACTTACTTTCCTTTTATTAAGTAGCAGTGAGATTCTGACATAAGATTGTTCTGGTATTCCAGATTCTTAGCGATGGGCAGAGTCAGGTTGACGCAGGGTTTTTAAATATTTTTTTATTAAATATTATTTTAAAAAGGATTTTTTTAAATAATATAATAAATATGTTTCCGTATTATATCCGCCTCATGACTTTTTTTTATTACTTATTAGCTCATAAGACATAAAACCAAATTTAATTTCGATGTAATGTCATCGTATTCCAAATATTGTAAATAGTAAGTGATAGAACAGAACACTGATTCAAAAAAGGGAAACACCGCTATCGAGTGTGTACAGTTAGTGTTACAGAACTGACCTACTCACCGACCGACAGGATGTTTTGTTTATCTAATAAACAAAGTCAGAAAAATGTTAACACCAACAGACACGTGGTAAACAAACTGTGCATATTGTATCTGATTGCTTCGTACAACGTCCGTAGGTGGGAACAGTTGTGGGATTATGAGACGTTTTATTTAAATGTAACTACACGCCTGTAATCCCCGTAGACGCAGGCAGAGGCGTGTAGTACACTCCCACGTTTCACTAGTTACGTTTAAGTCCCACTAATTCAATAGTGCCCAAGCTTTATTTATATTAATTAATCTGGAATACATATGTATGTATATTTGTATAAGAAAAACTGAATGATAGAGTAACATACAACCAAAAACGCTGCAGCTATAAGTATGACATTGGTTAAGGTTCCTTGAATCAACGAAGTGAGCACTAAGAAAGGCATTTTGGATATCCCACCCTAAGTGGTTGAAATAGGGGTGGGTAAAAAATCGTGTATTGTAGGTTTTAAAGTTATGCATCTGAAACTTTAAATTTAATTAAAAAAGAATTATGTGTTTATTGTAGTATCGACTTCTGCGCGAGCGAAGCCGCAGGCAAAAGCTCTTTTAATATAAATTTAGTACCTAAACAAAATAATCAAAATCAGTAGTGACGTATACCGACAAATCTATATAAAAGATGAATATAAACATATTATACGTTAAAGAATGACGCTGCAATCGATGCGGCTAGCCGGCGCGTGCACTGCAGCGCCAGGCTGTGCCATGCACTATCACATGCCAAGAATCACTTAAATCATAACTTGCGGTATTATTGCATTACCGTACTTTTTAATGAAATTAGTGACGATCGCGGTTGAACAAAATTAAAATCACGGCTTGTATATATATCAATTAATCATAATAACATTGATAAACTACAAACTACTACTCTTTATTAGGTCAAACTGAAGTCGAGACAGACAAGCTGATGACAATGATAATGACGAAATTTAATATTAATAAAAAGATACATTTATAACACGAAGTAGAGTAATAATAATGGTAATAAGGTCATTTGAAGGCTTTGGACGTGACTCACAGCTCGTGACGACAACAGAGTTTGTGGCGGATAGAAGTGTGTTCCAATTTGACAGACCATAAAATAATAATCTACCTACGCGATTTTATTACGTTACATCATTAATTACATGACAAACTTAATGCAAGGATACGGTTCATACGTTCCGATTGGAATTGGAAATTCGCACAGCAAATATTTAAGGGGGCGTTAAACTACATATAAATACCTACATCGGAAATTATGATACTAGTAAAAATAAGATATATCGAATGGTAAGATATTCACTTAATGGAAAAACAGAAGCTAGAAACTGTAAGCAAGGACTTCAACTTTATTGAAATCGGTGCGGAGTTTAAGCCGTGATATTGTAACAAAATAACAGATAGAAGTACGTTTATAGTATCGATGTATGTATAATATATGTTACGAATAAATGTTGCACGGTTTAATTAAATAATATTCAATTATGGTCGCGCCAGTATACTTTATGGTCTGAAATGTATTAAAGCAAACGCGATAGAAATAACTTGACTATTGGTCAAATTAAAGTTCATCGCGTTACCTTACTCCGTGATAGTTCTAATGATTTATTAAGAAACATTGTGAATTAAATTAAATTTCATCAAATATGGAGTAATCGAAACATACCTTAAAATATCAACACGAACTAAACGGTATTCTATCTGACATAGTCACAAAACTTATTTCATACCTGCAATCACGGAGAACTCGTAAAATCTAGTTGATTTCCACTGTTATTTCCAATTCACGAAGACCGAATCTATTGAAACATAATACATACATATTGTACAACTACTTAATAATACGTCCACAATCTCGTATCTAAGTGTTATCGAATCTATGGTCAGAGCTGCAGTACGCCAATAAGAAAGCTTGATTTTGTATTTCTTCGAACGGTTGCAGTTGACTCATCAAATTAGCCTTGTTTTGGATAAAAATTGTGTTAAGGTATGTCAGTACGCTTTGTTTCACGAATGTTCTGGTAATTTCGTGTGAATTGGTTCACCTACTTATTTAATGTCTGCATTGTTCATTTAATATTTAATACAATTAAGTCGGTTGACCACACGAAATTATTACTTTCTATTAATAAATCAAAATGTGAAGGAAAGTCCTGCACCGATATTTTAGGAAACTTATCGTAGTTTAAAAATAAAATTACACTGAAATTCATTTCCGTTTACGCTGCGAAGGCTTTAGTACTGTGCAGTTAGGAAATAAAATTGTTCACGTTCCCGCCAAAAAGTTATATAGCATTTTCGTTCAAATAAAACGAATGTTCAAATAAAATGTAACTGCGATGCACAGTTTATTTTAAAATAATATAAAAACAGTAATTTGGTACTGTGTATTTATAAATGAACAGATTAACATTATTTTGTGTCCTGTCGTAAATATGTGAAAAAAAAATATAGAACTCACCTGTTACAATAACGGCCACGAGAACGCACAGGATGGCGGGAAACGCTGCCATTTTGATTATTCAATTTCACTAAACTTGCGACACTCACAGCATTCGATTTTCAAACTCTGGCATAACTAGACGATGGTTTCGAAAGCGGGAACTTTTTTCTTCTATAAAAAAAGATATGTATCCTTTCCCGACCGGTTTCGAACTGGACACTATTGTTATCCTTTTCCCGCTCGCACGGCTACCAGCCCTCTCGGTCGCTCTGTAACAAAAAACGCAACTATGTAGGGATGTTTTTTATCATTTTATAAGGCCAAGGTGTTCTAACGATTATTCCAAAGATTACGTAATTTGACACTTCCAAAAAGTATCGAGCCCTCCAGATGACTCTTTGGGTTCGTTGTATTCGATATTCAGAAGTATGGTAGGGTCGTTATAAAATGGACGGTATATGAAGTATGGAGGAATAAATTTTAAGTAATGATATTTTTAATAATGACAATAGCTGGAAAGATTTTGTGTTTGGAAATTGTTGTACATTACTTTATGTGGTTTTATTGAGAGTAGTTTAACAGTGTTGTGAAGATACGGTACGTTACACAAGTATGTATTTGATATTCGAATTTCGAACATTTTATACACAACGAACTGGTATTTGAATTTCGAATAATGCCATGGCACAGTACAGTTCTACCTCGATTACACATAACATTGAGTTACACGATCAAAATTATAAAAGTTATTAGCAGAAGTTATTAACATTTCTTGAATTTTCCTTTACGACGATTTATGTGTAAAGGCCTTACCGATATACAGTAGCAAATTTGTTTGTTGTTTCTTTATTTACGATATCGAATACAAGATACGGATATCCTCGCTGTTGAACGGAAGTTATGGTGAATATTCGAGATTCAATATGTGTTATCTGATCAGAACCGTGGCCGAATATTCAGAGCGTCGCTCCAAGGGCCCGCCAAAAGTTTACTTTGCATTCTGCCGTAAGAGTTGTTCGATTTTGATAAACTTTTGGCACAGCGGCCACCAATATTTATGTCTGTGTAATATTTTTCATACTTGTAAGAATGTCTCGTGTATAGCTATATTCTCACCACCTATTCTATCATGTGACGTATAACTGGTGGAACTTGGGAATGTTCTATACTCCTCTGCCAACCACTTCGGGGAAATGGTGTAATTTCCTGTAATGTAAAATTTTGATTGTTTTTTTGTATTCTTTTTTCTGTCTCCTTAAATCTATGTGTATCTTTTAAGTATATGCCTACTTCATCTACTTCATCTACTTTTCTGACTGACAACTGAATCAACTTTTGATTGCTAACGGAATAGAACACCAAAATGATACATTTTGCAGTGTATTCAAGGCTCGGATAATGGACATTTCTATGTGTGCATGTGTCTATGCAAATATATAACAGAATCCTAGAACAAGGTTTTGGGTGTAAATAGTTATACATTTTGTAAGTTTATAAAATAATTATAAATATTGATTAGTTAATAAGATTAGATAATAAAACTTGATTTAAAGCATTAAAACAAACTTTTTGTGTTATCTTCTCAATTTTACTCATGTTTTCCATTTCGGGTTTCCCCCACTTTCCCCTAACTATTTTATGGAAAGATATTATATTTTACAATGTGCATTACTGTACTCCATTATTGTACTTTCTACAATGCAGGTGTTAAAGCTAAAATTTCATAATTATAACTAATCAATATCTTAGGACATCTCCACACATCAATCTCACAAAAATATCATAATGAGCTGAGTCTGAGCCTGTAAACAGACGATTATTAAGTTACACAGACATTCATACATATAAATATACTTTTTTACTCCCACACACACAATTTCTTGTATACATCATAAAAATATTTACACTGAGTGGAAATCAAATCCACAACCCCCGCTCAGCAATTAGATACACTGAGCAATAGACCAAAGGGCTAGTACAAATGTATTTATTTAACATGGCATAGTCACTGCCTAGTTCGGAATCAAATGGCGCTATAGCCCTGACACATCTCCGGATGCCAATCAACAACTTGATGCACGGCACATGATTCAATTGAGTATGTAATTAGGATCCCGTCCCGTTCCCAAAGTTTAGAATTGAATGCGCCTCAGCATATACAATCCACTTGCCGTATTTGTACAGACAGAATGTTTTATCTGTTTATTTGTGCGTCTGCGCTCCCGTTCACACGCACATGTTAATATGTAGCGTCAGCAAAATTGTTATGTCTAATTTTAGCATGTGATTAGAATTTAATACGATCCTTTCGATAATTTCCAATAGCGGCTCGGTTTCTTGATCTGTGCCCGGTATATGTCACTTTATTATTAGGCTCACCCTCTGTTCCATTAGACGTATAACATGATTAATGGAACGTAGGAGTACACTTCCGGCTACTTCCGGGCAAAACAGGCGTGGTTTTATATTAAATATGATTAGGTACAAATTCAAATGATTTATTCAGTCTATAAGACAGTGGAAACAGGTACAGTATCTATTCCAAGCCAATATAAAATTTAGCAGGGGATAATAGCGTACTAATTCATAGTTCCCAGCTTACTTTCCGCGGGTATAACATAAGGTTCAAATCCCTGAAACCTTCTAAACTTGACACAGAGTATTTTTCTGAACTTTTGGCCAGATGAATGTATTGCTTCCAATTTTCACTAATAACATTTATAAATATTTCTAAAACGTAACATCAAGCCTGTTATCCCCGAAGAGGTAGGCAGAGGAGTTTCCAAATATATACTTGTACAGATAAATTGATAATAACGTTTGCTTATTACTAGGTATAGGTAAACAGTAAAGAATAAACAAAAATGTGCCGGCATTTGTAGTCCTACTTCAATAAATCGGGGCGGAGTTCAATAGTGGCATGTATAATAGAAAAAGTGTGATATGAATAGTACAGATTAAAAAATTCAATATATTTACAAAAATAAATTATAAAAATATTTATTGACACAAAATATTTTTGCTGACCGTACCGAACGCATCGGAGCGCGCGCATCCGTTGCACAAAAATAGCTATAGTCCAGCTTTGTTCCGAGCCAAGACATTGTACCGTGCGCCCTCGCGAGCTTGTTTGTATGCTTTATTTAGCCCAGCTTTGGGCAAACTGCATTCACTATCACAAATAAGGTGAATTTAACTGAACAGTTTAAGTGAAAGTTCACGAAGACATAAAGTCTACATTTTTTTAATTTTTGTATGTGCCTCGAACGTTTAAATACTAAAGCGATCGTTTAGTAGTTTAGAATTCCGCCTCCGAGCTCCGGGGTCTTCTAGGTTCGAATCCTAGCGTACCCCTTATTATACAATAAATTATATTCGTTATAAAGAACAAAGGAGGCTTATGTCCAGCAGTGGACAACAATAAGCTGCTGATGACCATAAAGAATAAATATCACTCTTAACTGGCGAATAAATTGGAATAAATTAATAAAAAAAAACATAATGCAATGGCGAACGTAAACATCGTAAGGAAACCTGCAAATCTTAGTTTTCTAGAACACGTGTGATATCTAAACTAACCCGCACTTGGCTATAGTAGGGGACTCGGAATGAATCCTTATCCCGGGGAGACCCGCGTTCAACAATGGAACGATAAAAGGTTTAATAATAATCATGTAATATGATTATAAAAAAGTAATATAAAACTAGCGTACCTCTTTTCGACTGATCTTCACTTTGACCATTAGCGGTCATCTAGCCACCGACCGCTAAAACTTACCCAGACCGCTACACAAAACACATCCGAAAATGTATTTTAGCTGGAAGAGCTATACGTTTTAGGATCTTCAGACGTAGACGAGTTCTATTATATACTTAAGAGGGCAACTGTCACACCCTTCAGACAGAGATGCATTAGGCTGGATAATTCTCTTGCGTTTGGTGGATTTTTACACGAATGCACAGATTTTACCGTGTGTGTGCATTTCAACGCTATTCTCTGAGATAGAGGAGACATAGCAGTCATGTCACCTTCATCCTCTCAGATCGATGCGACATTCTGGTCATGTCAATCCTATCCTCTCGGATAAAGGAGACATAGTGGTTTGTCATATCTATTCCGTCAGATAAAAGACACGTAACTGTTAATTTCGTACTAACATAATGTGATAGTCCAATTTGCTCGATTCATATCGCATTAAAAACGCCGCAATAAATATTATGTTGAGAGGAAATATTACCGAAGCTAATCGACGTTATTGCGACTGGTTTCTTACATTCGCTCGTTTACTACTCAATATAAATACCGTGAGATTTTCATTTGACGATAGAAAGTAGACGGAAAGTCCAATGAAAGCTGCATTTGTGTATATTTAATGGATGTGAGGTGTGAGTACGTTAGCGAGCGCAGCGGTCGGTCGAGCTGTTTATTGCGAAACGCGGTTTACACTGATACGGACTGTGTCGGCTTTGCGAGTGAAAAGTTTTCATTTAAGCTACGTACACATATGTGGGATTGCAAAGAAAAATATATTAAGAAAAACTCACATGGTCACGCACAGAGTGTGCTTAAGTAACCCTACATATATATATTCAATGCATTTTTACATAGATAATTTGAAACGAAACTAGAGAAAAAATACACGTAATATACAAAAATATGTCCTAGTGGAAATTGAACCTGCAATTCCCGGCCAATAGTCACATTGACGAACCAGTTGACCAAGGAGCCAGACAAAATAAAAACAAACATTCAAACATATTTCATTTAGGTATATATAAACATTGCTTTTACATCATTCGTTCTTATTGCGATAACATTCACCTGTACCGCTTTAATGACATAACCACCATAACCATGTCTGTGTAACTACGCGTGGGTGGAGGGGAGCAGCCCTCAATCAATCGCTGCTAAGCAACGGGGTACCAACAATGACGTCATCAGCCCGATACCCGATTAACCCGACCACGGGCGAGTAACCGTAAGCTATATCGAGGATATCGCCCGGTGTATATATCAATACGCTCACTCCCTATTGCGACCTACATATATCCTAACTCGTGATAAGTCAGAGTACTGCACTCCTCTGCCATCTCTTCGGGAAATTTAGGCGTCTTTTATGTTATTTTGAAATTCTCGACACTCGAAGACTACTTGTCTTGCATGCAGGTCATACTTCCTAAAACTTCTCATGGTTCCGGTGACATCCAAAACAACCGTTATATGAACCATTTTAACCACTTAGGACTCGATGCATCCTGTAATCTGGGAGTCAAAAAACGAACTACACAGGGGCTCAGTTTGTTCTATCAGATCAACCCTTTAATAGTTCTATTTTAGGACGTTGCTCTTCTCTCAACCTAAGGTGCGGTAGAGACGCACGTTACATTCACGTTATGGCTGAAACCGTAAATGTCCTAAATCCCAATGTATTATGTGTGTCCTAAATCGCCTAGCAACTCCGCGGGCGATGATACAAATGTCTATCGATCATGGCAACACTTTGAACATAATTTGATTTTATTATTAGTTGAGTTCATTCTGTATTTTGCTTTCTATATATATACATATATATTCTACTTTGGATAGAAGACGATATTTATGTATAAAGCAATAGTGCTTTAAACATCAGTATGGTTTCTTATCCACGAACGCCGCCAATATCTGAGCGCTTCATCGTAATAGTCGTGAAAAATGTGAATCACGTAACATCAGTCGTTACAGGATTATGTCATCCAGCCA
>DWDV01000686.1:0-15520 GCA_018245615.1 Mimoniades ocyalus
CGAACTTACGAGATACTTTTTTTCAAGTCTACGTTTTCGAATCAGTGCACTAAAATACCTGCGTGATTTAAATTTAACGTCACAAAAATTTCAATTTTATATATCTACTTATAATTATAAATACAGACTACTATAAAATTTATTCTATTAAATATATTAACAGTCGAGATATAAACTCCCCATCTATTCCACAGTTGGACGTAAACATAACTGATGAAACATGCGAGTGGATTACGTTCCTCTGCCTATCTCTTCGGGAACTAACCATATAGCTTTTGCTTCTCTCTTAATTTAATTCTGATGGCGCCAATTAACACACACACGTCTAGTTACACCTAGTTCAAGTTTAATCTTAATATGTAGTTTGCAGAGATTCAACAAAATATTTGTGTATAAAAATGAGGATGAATGAAATAGTTTACATGATACTATATTAGCTGACCTTCGGCTGCGTGCTGGAGCGTACGGCGAGATACACCGAGTACTCGAAGATGCCCTCGGCGGCCACCTGCGGCGGCTCCCACGACAGGTGCGCGCCTTCCACGGACTTGGAGATCTTGATGGCCGACGGCGCGCCGGGGAAGCCCGGCAGACACGTTTTGAAAGCAGATTCCTGGAGACGAAAAAGTACAATAAACCTAACACTGGAACATCACTACACTATATCGTAGCTTATCTGAAGGGACTTTTCTCAAAATTGAATTGCCAATGAAAAAGTATATAAGCCACTTAGTCTTAGCATATTTCTTGTGATTGAATTCTAAGAAAGTGAAATAGGTGATCACAGATGATTTGGCAATTATTTACAGTTGAGGATTAAGCCCTAGTAACATTTAGTGTCTAATGAGAAACATTGTCTCAAGATTCTTCAGATGGATAAAGAAAATGCTGTCCATATACTTAAATATGCCAGACTTATAAATAAATCTGCTTTTATAATTGCATATAAAGCAAATAACTGCTCAATAACCCAATAAATAAAACTAAAATTACAATTTATTTTTAAACTTATACATAAATCGTTACCTCACTGAAATCACCACGCCCACATGAGTTGATGGCTGAAATCCTGAATTTATATGCAGTACCATGTTCCAGAGGTGTCATGGGTAAGGCACTCAGATCTGGCAGGTTGTCCAAAGAGAGATTTGATAAATCAACATTTGGATCTGATATGTAATTTTGTACCTGAAGAAAAAGATGATTTCAACATAAAATTGGAGTTGATAAGAAACTTTTGTACCCTTATTATGTACATACATATGAAAACAAACAACTTACAGTGAATGTAGTTCCTTTGACTATACCAACAGTGTACCAAGCGTCTTCATCATTTTGAGGTTTAGACTCTTCTGTGTCACCCTGGAATGAGAAACGTTATTGTTATTAACAAAAGGCTTTCAATGGAACCTTACATGATATCTATCTGCACTAAACACATATAGACATTAGGTGACATTAATTCGCATATTTGAGTTAGTCCACTGACCTTTTCATTGAAAAATATAGAGTTCACTCACAATGTATGTGAATATAATTATATATCTGTTGCATAAATTTTCCTGTTATTCTAGAAGTACATGTTTCATGCTGAGGGCTTGGCAGACAATTAAGAGATTCTAATAACAATGTCTTACATACATATATTTATGCCACATCCTTGCGGGACAATGTCTTAGGACATGTAATTATGTATCTGGTCCCAGTTAGGTAGAGTGTATTTTATGGATATAAGTGAACTGATAAAAATACATATACACATATATATATTTCTAGTTGTTTAATTCACGGATAACAAATACACTGAAGCAATAAGGGTCACTAACCATTGGGACTACTGACCTCCAGACATAAACTGATTACGGAATATAAATATGTATATGTATAAGGTGCAGAGAACCTTGAAGAAATGTTTGCTAGCAAGCCCATGAGAGTCATTAAGTGGAGGCACCTGCTCGTGCTGGTGGTGCAGCGCGGCGCTGGCGAGCGTGGCCAGAGCGTGCGCGGCGTCGGCCGGCGGCAGCGGCGCGTGCCCCGAGCTGCTCACGGCGCCCTCGCCCTCCGCCGCCGCGTCGCCCTCCGCGCCCGCCGCCGCCTCGTCCTCCGGCTCCGCATCGCCCGCCTCCGGCTCCTCGCCCGCTTCGCCTGCCGCCACCGATGATGACACGCTGGCCCCGCCCTCCTCACCTGCTAATAAACAGTCATACCGTACACCATACAAACAGACATCTTATAAAATACTACAATACTTTCATAGTAAAATAGAAATTAGTAAAACAAAATCAATTACATATATCTACACCCAGCTCGCCAGACAGAATAGTTATTCATAGGGACTAATGTCAGTTAAATTTGATAATATGTATGAGTTACTAGTGTTTTGAAAAAAATTACACACACCTTGTAACAAATTTGGTGAGAGTAAAGCTGATCCATTTGAGGTCATTGTCAAAAGTGGCATAGATTCACTGACTGTGGGCATTGTGTCGGCTGCACCTTCCATTTCTGATGTATCTGCATCAGTAAATCTGTTACATATTATAAAACATCTATTTAATAGGCTATTTAACGTTTTGCACACTCAAAACAACTTTATTTTATTAAAAACACATAAGAAACATGCAATTTAATCCGTTGAACGCCATGGGGGGTCACCAGTCGGCCGTCAAATATATAAAAATAATTTTGGTTGGCGTTCAACATGTTAATTAATATCATTAATTAAGTACCAGGATATAAAATGTTAAAAAGATCAAATCAGATGTTTATTTTAAAACCATAGAACTTTTATAAGACTTACCATGTTTCAAATAAAAAAAAAATAATTTCTAAACTATAACTGTCAAGATAACATTTGGTTATATGATATATTAATTTGAGCTGTACTAACTCATTTGCTTGTTGTTGCTGTGGCAAAACTGAGAAGGAGTGTAACACAGGGGGACCATTTGCTGTTGAGGATATCAAGGCGGCTTCAGACTGCCCACTGCTAGTTATATCTGCAGCCCCTTCTGTTGTTGTACTTGAACTATGGAAGAATATAAATACTGTCAGAGACTAGGCTTGCAACTGAGTTTAAAACTAAATTAAAATTAAATTCAAATCGAAGACTGAGTTGTAAGATCAAGTTTGGAACTGAGTTTAGAATTAAGTTTGAGACTGAGTTGTAGACTGAAATAGGTTTAATCTATATTTTACTCTAGATTGTATTGGATTAATGATTTGTTGCTTTTATCATATGCCATGTTGAGCCTTAATTATTGTCAAGAAATGAAAATTAAATGTATATGCAATTTTTGAATACCTGATACCAGTGCTGAGAATATCTTGTGCAGCACTGCTGATATCGTTCACATCATCACTACTGGCAACTCCCTCACCACCCCCCATGTCTTCATCCATTGTGCTAGATTCCTCTACAAGAAATTAAACAAACTTATAACACTATAAAGCATCTTACAGGTTATGTTAGAAGATGCTATTTATAGTGGCAGCTGACCATCTGTGAAAAAGAGCTACTTATAAATTTTTATATCTCATGAATAAATGCAATTGACATGCTCATACTTTAATTGTAGAGATACCTTATGTGTATGTTATATATTATATTATATACTTATAAAATATACAATATATTATATAATACATTATATTAACATAAGAAATATAAACTTCTCCTCACCATCCTGGATAATTGGTGCCCCAACTCCTTCAATAGGCATAGCAGAAGTAATTGACTGATCCGGAGATTCTTCCTGGGGGCCATCTATTTCTTCTTCCCCTTCTTCAAGACTTGGTTCTTTTAGCACAGGATCCAATGGATTTTCCGGGTCCTGTGGTGAGTTATCTTCTGTTGCTGCCTGTAGCATGCATTTTATGAATAATGATTATTGTGTAGATAACTTCAAATCATCTATTCTTGTTAATATCATATAAAAGTTGAGAATTTACAAAGGAGAAGTAATAACAGAACCAAAACCTTAGTACATAGAAAAGTTTGTTAGAAGAGTGAAATATTTCCTGATAATAGATAGACAGATTCAATTTCATCAACTGGAATATAGGTATAATGCACCTTTTTAATGATCCCAACATTTATTTCATATTGTAAAGATAGAAACTGCATGAATAGGAACCCAAAATGTGTGAAGTATTAATGGACTATAACTAGTTATAAATATATGGTTCAGGATAACTCTAGAGCAGGGGTTTAAAACTCAACAGCTAATATGGGCCAAATAAACAATGCTAACTTTAGATGGACCTCAAAAAGTCAATATTCATTGAAACAAATATTATTATATTGACTAGTACATTGTGATAAACATATATAAAGTTAAATTATTTTTTACATCATGAAACATGACATGTCTTCTCTGATACTAGCTTCCCTATTTAGGGATAAATTTTATTGGATGAGACTACTTTCAAAATTGACCCCAAGTGAGGGTTATTTATTAATTTATTAACCAATAGTTTACACCGATTTATTACCATTCATAACAGAAGATAAGTGCTCGTACTGAAAGTACTTCCAAACATGGAAATAATTTAGCATTCTGTATTACAACAGCGAATAAATCAATCAGTAAATATTATTGACAAGTGATTGATCAGTGACAAGTATATTATAATTTTATATGCTGAATTCGTTTCTAATTCACATTTCCATTTTATATTTCTTTTGTGTCAGATATATTGACTGGGCCGCAAAAATGTTCATCTCGCGGCCAATGCGGCCCGCCGGCCGCGAGTTTGAAATCCTTGCTCTAGAGAAATTGTTGCAATTGTGATTGCACTTTGCTTAAACACAGTTACAAAAATATCTGTAATGCTAGATCTTCATAGGCATATTAAAACCTTTATAATAGACTGTTTTACTTCGGATGAAGTAGCTACAATATGATTAGAGCTTTTATGGTTGAAAGTATCTCAATATGCCATTAAGAATACCTGCAAATGATTCCAAGGCACAAGAGTGGCTATAATGGAGATGGGAGATGTATGAACTCAATGAACTCATTCCACTTCTTTCTAAATCCACTTCTGCCTAACTCCCTCTCTGTACAATGCCCATAAATACTTAAATACTAAAGAATTAGCATGAGCTACTTAGAGTTTATGTCAGTTGCTCTTCTGTTTTGGGCATTGTAAGACAATATGGTTATAACAGAGAAATATTAAAAGGATCGAAAAAAAGAGTAATATGTATGGTACCATTAAATTAATTGAATTGAAAGAATTAAAGATTGTAATTAGCCAATCTCTGACATTGTATTTGTAACTGCCTAAAAGTTTTATATTGAAGGTAAACTATATCTATAATAACAATGGTTTTTCTAAGCAAAAAGCTACATTGGCTGTAGTATGCTTCAAAATATGATAAATAAAATGAACATTCACCGGAGTTGATAAGCAATTATCTCCAATGTATGCTGATTCATCTACTGTACCAGGAGTTGTCTCATCAATGTCCATTTCTTCATCAGCGTCCGCTTCAGCTTCAGCGTCGGCTTGTTCTAAAAAGGAAAACACTATTATAAAATCTAATTATGTATATTATAATGGAGAAAGAATTAATTAAAATATATAAGTCAACTTTACAGGTGTCTGTGACGAATGAAGTTTAACATAACTACAACACTTGTTACCTTGCTCTGCATCCGCGTGTTCTTCATCGTCAGCCGACTGTGCGCTAGGCTCTACATCCAATACATCACTGCTACTCGTAGGCGCTGCGCCATTCGTTGCTACATACAATAATTTAACCTATATATTTAAGCATAAAAAAACAAATGGGGCTTTCAAATCATACTAATAAGTAAGCAATGTAACAATCCGGCAAAGAAAATAGTACGGGACCTAACTAAATGAAATTTGTGGAAAAATAGAGGCAACCTATATCTACAACTTACAGACCTGACTCTTCAGAGGCAGCTGCCTCTGAATCCTGTGCTGCTAAGTTATTATCAGACATATCGTCAATATTTTCTGGTTCATTTTCAACTAAAGGGGACATTTCCGCGCCATCGGGAACATCACCTTGCAACGGTGAATCTGACTCCATTTTGAACAAAGTAAAACAGCAGAAAGAGTTCACACTAAATAAAATTGAACTTGAAACAATAATTACAATTGTTTATAAGACATAATCTTGGAAATCCATAAATTTACGAATTTTTTGACAAATTCACAGGCTAGTTCATCTGCCAAGCCAACTCGGCGTCATTCATTCTTACTTTTTTTCATGGCATGCTATGCCATACGGCTATGGCATAGATACCTCATACTAGTATTATAAATACTCGTAATAAATAAAAGTATAAAGTTTTTAATTAAACATACATTACAAATTACTGTAAAAACACTTATCCTTATTAGTTATAGTACTGCACTTTAAATAAAACTAATTAACTTTAGCAAATTACATTTAAATTAAGCGCACAATAGAATTCTAAGTTGAATGAAAGATGCATAATTATTGCATATAAAGACAAAGTTCATTTTTGATTATTGCCGTCACTCATTTTTAATTTTACATATAGTTATGTGAAATATTACATTTTTGATCTAGTTGTATACATACAACATTTTTCTTTCAATGTCTCTTTAATTTGTCAACTCAATAGTCGAATTGTGTCAATTGTGGTAACACAAGACGAAATGACATCACACGTGACATTTGAAAATTTGTAAATAAATAATGGGAATAATCCAATAAGAGGTTATATTTTCGTTATATAAAACAACATTTGAGTTATTCATTAAGTTATAGTCATTTTGATTAAATAAAACTGCTAATTTTAAATGTTCCAGGTTACTCATCTTAACTTTTAAATTATTTTCTTACTAAAACAACTTAAATATTGTTGGAAATGTCCAATCCCAATAACGAAACGAAAGGCGGTGATGGAATACGGTCCATGAGATCTACTACGGCATTTCGGCTTATAAATTTTGAACTCTATGCAAAGCCCGTAAGTTATATAATCATCATGATGGCTTAAAAGAAAACTTATTAACAAATGTGTTATACTAAAATTTTTTTTTCGACCCTTTTATCGTTCTACTGCTGGAACATGGGTCTCCTCTCAGAATGGGAGGGTTAAGGCCATAGTCACTAACATATTAGAACTCCATTAATATCTTATTTGTTAACTGATTATATTGCTTGTCTAAATTCGAGCTGTTATGGTACATAGAACCTCACAAGCGCCTAACATATTGTATAGGAATGAATAGAATATAAAATATAATACAGGCATTGACCAGGCAAATGTGCTACAATGTCTCAACCCAATGCTGGGCAAATGCCTCCCTAAAAAGAATGGGTTTGCCCATTATTCCCATGCTGGGCATGCCATTATGGGATCACAGACCACAGACCCTCACACCACCTAAGATGCACTTGTCTAGGTTCAAGGTATTTTGCTTTACCTATATAGGGTGTGCTATATCAGAATCAGCCTGTTACCAAATCCTTGTATATTATACAGTAGGGTTGATAATGTGAATAATGGTAAACAGTGTAAATTACCATATTTAAAATACATGTGATTATACAGTCGTAATCAAGTTTAGATTATGTGAATTGTTTGCTGTCCCTAAAAACGCACTTGTTAGAAGACTAACTTAATCTATAATAGCATAATATTTGCATATTATGAATCTAAATATAAACATTGTCTTAAAAATTTCTAAACATGGTTTATAAAAGCAGTTTTATTTTCAGAACATAGTGATAATGAGTATAGGTCTCACATGTTTTGGAATAACTCTTGGATATCTTGCATACATGAGGCAAAAGTATGAATCTATGGGATATTATTCAGCGGTGGATAAAGAGGGAAAAGAAGTGTTTGAGAAAAAGAAGTCAAAATGGGATTAATTAGAACATTTAGTTATTGTTTATGATGTAATATTATTTATGTCTAGTTACAAATATAATGTTTGTTTTGAAAATATGTATTGGTTATTTTCTCTATAGGGTGAAATTAGTGTAGTGTTATTGCCAGATTGACAACATTTTATTCATTTTTCATTTATAGATTTTTACAAGCATTTATATGACTGTATTGTAGTTGTATCAAATTGATCATTATTTATAATTGTAATTATTCTAGAAATATAATGAACCTGTGGGTGTTTGGAGTGTAATAGTTCATCTCTATCCAAAAATATGTGTCACATTAACAATAGCCAATCAGTAACATGGATAATGTTGGCTCCCTTTCATGGCAATGATTCACAGTGAAGCACACCTGCAATTGCAATCAACATAGATCACATGATTTTTATCTATTCCCACCCATTAGCAAACTGGATTTTTTAATTTATTTTTCCTAGTTGTGGCTCAGAGTCTGGAAATGTGTCCAGTGTATGGTAATAGGCTTACTACCTATTTCATAGTGGGACGTAAATGTAGCTGGTGAAACGTGGGAGCGTACTTCACACCTCTGCCTATAACTTGGGGGTTTACAGGCGTGATGTTACGTTTTTTCTGTATACGGTTTTAGAAATATACTTCAATAATTAGATGTAAAAGGAATGTATTTATAAACTTTTTAGATAAATTTATTTGTTGGTAATCTCAATTGTAATAATTATTTAAAGCGGGACTTAAGGAAATGAATGACCCATTACGCAAAAAAATTTGAATCCAAGGCTGAATTACAGTTTTTTTTTAATTAAAAATGTTGACAGATGACAGCTGTTTTGTGATTTCGTGTCCAACCTATGGTTTTATTTATGCGTTAATTGTAAAAGTAAATAACAACGTGTATTAAAAAATAAGATTTGATTATAAGTGACATTGTATATAACTGTTATCATGTTTTCGGCATTAAAGAAGTTGACTAGAAGTAATGAGGACCGATGTCCAGCTCCTACACCAATGTCTTCCTCACTGCAAAAGAAATTCTCAAGAGGCGTACATTTTAATAGTAAATAATCAACGGACTAATTAGCATATGAATAATTTTTCTAATATGAAATATTTTTCAAAACATGGTTTTGTTAAACGATTCATGGCAATTTCATTTTAGTCTTTGAATTTTAAAGTATTTAAAGAGAATTTTGGAATTTTAAAGAAATTGTGTCATTTCCAATTAAGTTCAGATTAAAGTTAAAGTCGATGTTGTATTAAGCTAGTAGCAATTTTTAAAGATCACCAAAAAAATTACTCTTCATATATTTAAATTTTACATGTTTTTCACAATGTTAAAGTAACAGACAAGTTATTAACCAGATACTAATATTCTAGTGAAAATATTAATAAAAGGCGATAGAAACGTTGGCAAGTCATGTTTGCTGCAAAGGCTGCAGGGTGGACCATTCACTGAAGACTATGTTCCCACTGAACAGATACAAGTGGCACCCATACATTGGACTTATAAAAACAGTGATTACATTGTAAAAGTAAGTATTCAAATTATTATTGATATTAAAACAGGTTATTAAAAAAGTTCTTCTTAACATCCAACATGTAGGCATATATGTAGACCCAGTGTAGGCATATATGTTAAGATTCCCATTATGCAGGATTATTTCCAGCAGTGGACTGATATATGTTGTGATTGTGATTCAATAAATATTCAAGATCTATGCAACAGTGGACCTTTCTCATACAGATAGATCACATTGTCATATTACACAAGATACTTACTGGTACAAATTGATTACTGATTACACAAACATATCTACAACCTACATACATAGTTACATAAGTTGGTTGCATGGATGTTTCCATACATAGTGAAACATCCTAAACCTTATATAAATGGTTAATTTATGAAATGAGGGAAAAGTTAAAAACACTGGATGCAGAAACATTGTAAGACAATACACATCCATTGCTAAAAACGTTATAACGGCATAGCTTTGTGGCAGAAATATTAATTTAAAAGAAATTTAGTCATTTACTCATTGAATGTATAAAAAGAAGTTGATAAAATACTCAAACTATACAGTAAGATGTTCTCAATTCCATCTCATGTAAATCCCCAAGAAATACAACAGCTTTATTCTTAATAATAATAATAATGTATATTATTATATAATTTCTATGGTGGGTGGAATAAGAATACATTCCTTGACCTTGTATTGGAATACAAGGTGTCATAAGAGGTGACTAAACCTAGTGATGGCAGATCGCAGTATGGTTCAGTCTGTCTAGGCATGAAATTATTAAGGCAACGAAAAGTTAATTAGAAAATCTAAATTAGATAAATCCAGTCGTCTCAACCTTGTGGATTTGAAGCCCTGACCCTTGATCATGCTTGCAACCAACAAACCCTATGAGCATTCATATTTATACTAAATAACTTATTTATAGTATATTTCCAGGTAGAAGTGTGGGAAGTGGTAGATAAAGGGAAAACTAAAAAGAAACCACCCCTTGGGTTGAAATTGGAAAACCAAACAGCACCAACAGTGGCTGATGATGGATATGAGACTCCAGTATTGGATGCCACTTTCTTAGATGTGTATAAGAATGCCAGTGGAGTGATTCTCATGTTAGATATAACAAAACCATGGTGATTATATATTTATAAATTTAAATTTAAATGATCTTATGCAAATGAGGTATCACACCATATATGGTGACTTTGGTGTAAACGTGTATGAATAATATTATCACATATATTCACTTCCTCAATATTTTTTGTAGTGCCATTATATCATTGTGCACAGGTAGGTACTTGTTACTGCCATACCTTATTACTATAATTAAAAATAATTGAAATGTTTATAATTTTTAATGATAATTGACATAAAAATAAATTAGAAATATTATTATTATTATACATAATTGTATGATTTGTTATTTTATATGTTTATTTATTTATCTTTAATAATTTAGGTAAGATAGGAAATCTTTCCTCAATTTAGTAATAATTTAAATCACATAACATTAAAGTAACTTCGTCAGATTATTTTCTTACATTAATGTTTCGAAAAGAGTACTTGACAATAGTAGAGCCATAAACCTTAATAATTTGAGTGTTTTCAATAATAAAATAGTTTTTTAAAGTCAGTGTTCCATAAGCTCAATAACTTTGTTTTAAATAAAGCGTAATAATATGACTAACAGTAGCTTTCATAAACTCTTAACTTTGTTCAAGATCAAATTACAAATAACTCTCATTCACCGTATTACAGGACATTTGATTATGTAGTAAAGGAGTTGTCTCATGTACCAGCTGACTTGCCTGTAGTGGTGCTCGGTAACCACTGTGACATGCAACACCATCGTCAGGTGCACCCACATCACATTGATCAAGCGTTGCATCATGCCAAACTTACCAGGTATGTAATGCTTCATTACATAACAGTGATCAGCAGAAAACTTAGAGTAATAATTTGCTTAAAATAAGTACTTTATGCTTTGGATAGAAATAATGAAGCTAAATGATGTTTGTTGATTGTATTATTCTATTTGTAGCTCTTCACTATATTACATGAATTGTTGATAAATTATCTAAATGTATTGCTCATAAATCTAAACTGCAGGCAGTGTCCAGACCAGAGTATATACTTATAAAATGTTTGTAAACCTATTAAATATATTCCCAGGACAGCTCCTATACGGTATGCAGAGTCGTCCATGAGAAATGGCTTTGGGCTGAGACTCTTGCACAAATTTCTCAGTATACCCTTTCTTAGACTCCAGAAAACAAGTTTGTTAGAACAATTGCAAAGGAATCAGAAAGATATGGAAGAGACTGAGAAGGATTTAGAGGAATTCCAAGTGAGAATCTTAATTCTGTTTATTATTATAACAACCTAGGATTAAATATAAAGTTTTATTAAGTAAAAAGCACCCTGATTTTTCTTGAGTTGGATAATAAAGGTTTGTTACGCCAAGTTTGTAACGATAGATATTGTTCCACTCCGTGTTCTCTACCTACCTCATACGCGATTTGTCATGACGCTGTAATAATAATAATAGTAATAACGATAATGAAATTAGTACATAGATTTTTGCTTTTATAAAATTAGTACATACATACATATCTTCACGCCAGGTCACTTGCGGGGCAGGCAGAGGGCACAGAGTGCCATATACTTCTATTCTTACACACCTGTCGTGCTTCGTCCACATTCATCACTCTTTTCATACATGCACGCCGGTTTCGGAGTCATTACCGTCATTATGTCCGTGATCATCATCATCAGCTTATCCTATTCCACTGCTGGACATAAGCCTCCCTCAAAGAGCGCTATCGCGCCCTGTTCTCGCATCCAGCTTCCCTGCAGCCTTTCGTAGATCGTCCCCCACCTGGCCGGGGGGCGTCCTACACTACGATCGCCGAGCCGCGGTCTCCAATCCAGATCCAGAACTCGTCTACCACCGGTTGTCAGTTCCTCGGCAGATATGCCCAGCCCGTTGCCACCTCGTCAAGATAATCCTTTTAACTATGTGGCTCACACCGACTCTATGCCCGTGATACAAATCACAAAAATTTCTAAATTATTACGTTTGTTTGTTCGCTCATTGTGCAAAAACTAATGGACTGATTTGAACCAAATTTGGCGTGGTGGTAACTTATTATCGGGGCGAAGATAAAGAATATTTTATATGACTGGAAAATCTTTCAACTACGGAAGAGCGAGCATAGCCGCAGGAAACAACTAGTTGCATAATAAAGTCTAAAGTGATTATTTGAGTTATACATTGTTGAATCTAGTATGTATATGACACTTTAATAGATTTTCTTACCTCGTCAGGGATATAGTGTGATAATAAAGTAAATTGTAGTTTTAACCGTTGTAGTTGTGAGAGGAGACTCGTGTCCAGCAGTGGAACGATGAAAGTTGATCGTAATTATGAAATCTGTTTGCAGAATTCCGAGGAATGTCACTATAACCTGTTCGTGGACCGCTTGGCCAACAAGAGGCGGCAGAGCGCGGAGAAGCCCCGCGTGTCGGAGCGCTCGCCCAGCATCGTGCTGGGCGCCGGCAAGCCCATCGTGCCGCCCACCGTCAACCCACTTGTGAGTCATTACCTCATATTAACTAGCGCCGCCAAATAGTTTTTCCATGCATACTTGCCATCTTATTCCAAAGGCACCAATAGAGCCTGTACTATGGTAAACATACGGCTGATTTGCAACATATTAATATATACTTATGCTAGAGCTACTTATTAAGATATTTTATTTTTAGAAGAATATAATTTTCGTAACTGGATATATCTGGGATTGTTTTTTTTAAGTTGGCGCAATCTTTAAATCCATCCGGGTTTCCACCTCAGCATAGTATATCAGATAACATACAAGTCCAGCAGACACATTATGTCAGTCCAGAGTTGATGAAATCCAAGCCCAGTGTCAGTATGGATGTAACTCCGTCGAAGCAGCAACAGGAAAGGTACAGCCACGTGATAAATACCTTAGATATTTAAAGGAAATAAACAAATGCGAATATTATAATTCAACTTGTTCTTTTAGTTAATAGACTTACTCAAATTCAATACAATACATTATCGTAGTAGATCTGAGTGGTATTTTAGTCTGTTATACTGTACTGATTTTATAACCATCATAAACAAAGCAAACCCTATTTAGATTTGGTGTCGAAATGGTTTTGTTTTTAAAATTGTTATGTTATTTTCATGCTACAGTGGTAATATCAGTTCACCGTCTGGCACGGTAGCGTCGGCGCCCGGAACTTTGGAAGAGTTTTATGCAGGTGCTCTGGATAGTAGTTTTTTGGAGGACCTCACACCCATTGGCAATTCCCACCAAGAGCCTCACTACGAAGCCGATAGGTTTGATGTCTTAAAATTCTTGATATGGATGGATAGTTTTACTTGTCCAGTGGCGAAGCGACGGAGGAGAGGGGGGCGGGGCCGGCCCACCCCGGGCGGCTAAAGGATTGTTTAGCAAAATTTTTACAATAAATAACAAAATACCTATTTTAACAATATATCCAAGTTATTGCCGTTTTTTTTCATTGACGTGATTGTCATACATTCAGTTAAAATACGTACAGAATTTTTTTCTGCCCGGGCGGTGGGCGCCTGCGCTGCGCCAATACTTCTTCACTACCTATTCATTAATTGTAATATTTTCAGTGAGGACGACATCAATACCACCAACCCAAGAGTTACAGTTGATGAAGATGATCTTGATTTCGAATGCAGCCCCGCAATTGAATCCCCATCAGAAGTTAATTCGAATATACAATATGTACGTAAAGTAGATAATGAAGAACATCTGAGAGATTTGTTCGTAAATAAAGCTTATATACAAGATAGTATAGATGTCAAAAGTGTAACCTCGAACATATTAAGTTCTGGAGATCATATGGAATTGTCAATGAACAATGATTTTCCACTTTGGGCCGAGGAATCAAATATAAGAAGATCTCCGGAAGGTATTCATTCACATTTAAGTATTTAATTGGTTTTGCCATAACATATTTATTTACTTGTTTTTAAAAATGAGTGATTATTCTTACAGGTGGCGAAGACCCAGATACAAATAAAGAACCTGATCTAAAGGTCAGTTTGTTTTTATGTTAGAAATATGTAAATTATTTATATTAATATCATTGATTGTTAAATTTATTTAAAAGTATATTTTGACGAATTACAACATAATATTAGTCAATATAAAGATATTTCTACAATGATACAATAGACCAAAGCAGAATTTTTTATTTTTTTTGGGATAACCCTGCTTCATTTCTGCTCTTTCTTATTTTTAATGTCTTGTCACTGACTTATACCTTTTAGTGCTAGAGATAATCTATCTGTCAATGGACTATGCTTGTTTTATTTTGCATGCAACAAGTTTTCTTTATTTCTTTTGTTTGTTTTAAGGTGGAAAAGAAACATAAAAAGAAAAAATCAAAGGATAAGCGTGATTACAGTGACAAGTCTGAACGGAAAGAAAAGAGACATAAGATGAAGAAATCCAAGAGTGAAAAAGATACCTCCAGTAAACAACAAGATTTGCTGGCCCCGTGTGTAGCGGCCAGTTTTGACTATGAGGAGTATGATAGTATTTGAAATTTATCACTTTTATTATAATTGGTTGTTTGTAATGTGAAATGCTTTTAAATGTTTCTATTATTAAGAGTTTAATGAACCACATTCCGTGTATGAGATTCTAAAAATTGGAGATTTTATCAAAGTATGGATCTATTGAATCCCTAGTCATTTTATATATATATGTTGACGGAAAAAGTGTTTAAAAGTACTACAAAATTTATTGATCAAAAACAATATGACATTTTTTTTATATTCATGAATGTCACAAGAGAGTGGCGTGAAGTCTGAATTTTGCCTGCAATGTAGTCCTACAAAATCAATGTGATTAAATTAAATTTTTGCTGGTAAAACACTTTTGAATGAATGCCATAATCGAATACATTTACATAATTACAATTATAGACTACAAAAGTCTGTCTCGAATAGGCTCACCACCTATTCCATGGTGGGACTTAAAAGTAACTGGTGAAACGTGGGAGTGTTCTACATTCCTCTGCCTACCTCTTCGGGGATTACAGGCGT